>JADGJL010000579.1:0-17633 GCA_027600665.1 Irineochytrium annulatum
CCATAAGACGCCCCGCCCCCGCTGCCCGCCGCGCCGCTGTGCCCCGCATGTTGATAGTGGTGGTGATGCCGCGGCAGATAATGCCTCGCGACCTTAACCTGCTGCCTTGGTGATGTTTGGCTCATGGCCATGCCGCCCGCGACTGTTCGGTTCTGGGACGACGAGGCGCTATAGGATCCACCGAGGGTCATGGCGGCGGATGATGGCCCGCTGGATGAGGATGGTAGCGGGTAGGAGGAGCCGCCGGTGGATACGGAGGCCGATACGTTCGGGAGGTTAGCATGGTGTGCGCCGTAGTGGTGGTTCGCGTTGCCGCCGTAGAAGGATGAGGTCGGGTTTGATGAGTTAGTTGTACTGGAGGATGCCAGAGTGTGACGGGGGAGGGTCTTCGAGCGGGTGAGATGCGCGGTGGTGGACGTGATGCCGACACCGATCGCGTCAGGCTCGGTGAAGCCCGCCGGCACGGTCGTATGCTGTCGCCGGCCGCTAGCGAGGAGGTACCCGGAGTTGGAGCCCGACGAACGCCCGTTAACAAGCATTTTTGACGCGGTGGCCGAGGATGTCGATGCGGATGCCCGCCCGTTGGCGGAGTCACTCCGGAGAGCCGAGTTGCTCGAGGTGGTGATCGGGCGGGTGGGGAACGGGTAGGAGGCTGGGACGGAGGGCTTGAGCCATTCATGCCTCAACGCCTCTTCCGGAGTCATTCGCAGTTGGGGATCCCACTCGAGGCATTTGTTGATGAAGTCAAGGAAGCCCAAATCGCTCGTGCGGATGACGGTGTTCAAAGATTTCCCGTTCGGTCTCCGCTTCTTCCCCCGCGAATTTGGGAGAATTCTCGGCGCGCCCGCCGAATCGAAAAAAAGTTTCCGCCGGGATCCCCGCTCGATCATGCTGTCCGGTGGCAGGCCCTTCAGCTCCATAATACAAGCGAGCTGCTCCTGCTCGTTCTCACCCGGGAACAAGGGGTACCCTGTGAAAAGTTCCGCAAGGATGCAACCCAGCGACCACATGTCGATCGTCATATTGTAGCTGATGCCTAGAATTATCAACAGTTAAAACCCCGCAGGGCCTTCCAAGCATGCTGAATCGGCTCACCTAGAATAACCTCGGGACTCCGATAGAAACGACTCTGAACGTAGGTGTAGACCTTCTCCGACTCGAAGCAGCTACTTCCGAAATCGATAACCTTGATCCCATAGCAATCCGCCTCGGAGTCAAAGTCAGCCGGCCATGATGCGCCGCCGTACGATCCGCCGTTGAGGTCCGATCGGTTCGGCTGCAAAAAGCTCGTTTCCTTCAGCAACACGTTCTCGGGCTTCATGTCGCAGTGAACGATCCGATTCCGGTCAAGAAGGTCCATACACTGCACGATCTGAACCGCAAACTTTTTGATAACGCCTAAGTGCACGCCCCGGAACCCGCCTCCCTTCAACCACTCGTAGAGGTTCACGCCAAGGAGCTCGAAGGTGATGCACAGATGTCCGCGGAAGTAGAAGTGGTCTTGCATGTGGACGATGTTATACTGATTGCTCGAATCCTATCAACAACAATCAGCATCCGAATAACAAAAGTGGCCGTCAGTTTTTCGTATTTACCTCCTTCCTGAGCCTATCCAGTACCTTCACCTCCACCATTCCCTGCTTCTCAAACCTCTTCTTATTCCTGATAATCTTCAAGGCGACGTGACACTTCGCTTTATGGTCGTAGCACTTCACGACCTGCCCAAAACTCCCCTTCCCCAACAGCGAGATCAGCTCGTACCGGTACCCGATGTGATCGTGGTACGTGAGGTAGTAGTCCCCACGGGCGTCATCGTACCCGTGGTTGAAGACACCCTTATCCTCCTCCTTTGTGTTCGAGTCAGTCGGGGCCGACTCGTCCGCCCCCGTCGGCCTCTGCGGCGTCCCCACCTTCACAACCCCGACGGCTCCCGCGAAGTAAACCTCAGGGCAGTCCAGGACCTCACGCTGCTCGTAGGGCGTCAGCAACTCCTTGTAGTAGTGGAGCGTGGCGTCGGGCGAGAGAGGGAGCTTCAGCGAGGCGGCGGATGACGCGCAATTGGATCTACTGTTATTGCCGTTGACACCACGCGTGGCACTGCTGCTCCGGTTAGTGCTGCTGCCGGTACTGTATAGCGACCCCCGCTGGGACGGGGCCGTGTTGGATTTGGAGGACGGGGCGGAGGACGCGATGGTTTGAGATGAGACGATGGTGGAGCCCCCGGAGGACGGCGAGACGCCCTGAGTCTGCTGCTGATGCCGCAGGGACATCTGGTTGGCAAGATGCTGTATTCGCGTGGCGTTCTGTGCCGCAATGGACTGGCGGTTTGCGGCGGCGTTCGCAGCCATCTTTTCAGCTCGCATAGCAGCTGTCAAGCCATCAGACCGAGCGGATCCCGCAGAGGAGGGCGCCGATGCCTTCGACGGCCGGCTCGACTTGGTAGAGAGGGAGGATGATGCCGATGACGGATGCTTGTTGGCCAGTTTCGGCGCGGGGACCGTCGGTAGGCGCGTCGTTGAAGCGTGGGAAGGCGGCGACGTCTTTAGGTTGAACGAGGTAAGGGTGGTGGTAGCAGTGGGCGACGACTTGCATCTCGGCGATGAGGTGACGGGGGAGACGGGGACGGGGAGGAGCGACTTGGACGCCGTCATCGCCGGTGGGTGCGGCGGAGCCGGCGCCGCGGCCGACGTCTTCTTCCGCAGGGGGGAGATCCGCGGCAGATTCGACGCCTTAAGAGGAGACATGAGGCTCGCGCCCGCGGACGGGGCGGATCCAGACCCCGACCCCGCCGCTGCCGTCATCCCCGTCACGCCAAGACTTCCCCCACTGCCGGGCCCGCCAGCGGCAGGGAGCCCCGCAACCATGGCCTCGTGTGAGACGGACTCGGATCCATTTGGAGCGAAGGCGATGCGGTGGATCGGCGGCGGCGTTGAGGCCAGCATCAGGGCAGCGGTTGGGCGGCCGTACCCTCAATTGAAGGCGGGACTTGATGTTTGCTTCAGGCACCACAATATGCTGTCATTGCGGCGGCGATAATAAGAGCTGGTTGCGTAAATCCAAGCAGATACGCTGGCAGATCCGTGTGATCTTGCTGGGGAGCTTCGGTTATATTACGCTAATGGCCAATTCAAGATAACATAAATATAATCGAGCATTTCGGAAAAAAGGGTAAAAACTTATATTGATGACGATTGGTACTTGCTCAACCAAAAGACTACAAGAAAAAAAAGAACAACAATATACGAAGGCTGTCACGTTGGTCAAGATGCCTTTGGGTAACTGACTCGTCCGCCCCGTCGGCAGCGTCGTCCCTCTTCCCTACTGTCCACTGATTTCTATCAACCAGCGTGGGCACAGCTTGCCGACCGCGGTCGCGGGCCAGTCATCGCCAACCAACGATGAGCTTGCGCAACGATCGCGATCAAAAAAGGCATGCCCTCGCAGGGGAAGGAAAAAAAGGGTTCCAAAAATTGGTCGTAAAACCAGCTGTCGAGTTGGCCAGCAAGGACGCGGCTCGGTCCAAGTCCTCACTGCCAACGCCGATGAAGTCTCCCCGCTGTGGTTACGAATGGTTTCTGTAAAGAAAAAGCCGTGTGATTTGACTGCCTTGAAAGGAGAGCGACTGGTCAGGAGGCAATGCGTCCCAGAGCTACTAATCGATCTTCATCGCGATGGAATTTTGAAAGAACTGCCTGCTCTTTCAGCTTATAACCACGATTCATACACCGGGGTAGCCTTCCCATCCTATCCACAGCACCCTAACAGGGGCATCAGTCTCCAGCCATACCGTCACCGTCCCCATTGAGGTGCCACCTCACTGGCCTATACTACTTGGTTTGGAGCTTCCTTACTCAGCTGCCAAGAGCAAATGCGGCATGCGTCCAACGATTAGGCATACCGCCGTTGATGATGAGAAGGAGGACTTCATGACCGTCAGCCAAATTGCACCATCGTCAGCGTGGAGTGGTGAGTATGGGCGCGCCCGCGATGCCAGCTCCAGCCCTTTTTTTTCTCTGTCTGCCTCTTTCTTATTCAGTGCGGCATGGCCGTGGCGGCCGAGGTAAGTGATTTCCAGCAAGCGGAGCTTGGTGACTTTCCTCTGGCCGCCGAGATGGACGTCAAGACGCCGTCGAACGTCTGTCCGTCCTTCCTCGCGAAGGCCGAGCACCGGTAGTCGCAGGGCGACAGCCGCAGGTGCTGTCGACCAAAGGCATTCGGAAGGTTCGTGGCAGCGTCTTTTAATTCAATTAACCCTATTTTAAACTACAGCTTATGAAGAAACGCGGCGTGCCCGTCAAGGCCGCCATTTCACTTCTCGTCTCCAACGCCTCCACGAGTCACCATAAGGCCGCACGGCCCACGCCGCCGCGAGCGTCATGCGCGGCGACACCGCCCTATCAGGGACCGCACAGGAGGCATGCACGTGCCTGCAGGGAATGGGTTACTGCCCCTGCGTCCACGCTGGTGAGAAGGCGAGGGACCAGTGCATGTACGAGCAGAGGAAGAGGAATATGCAGGAGGAGTGGAAGGAATTTCGGTGATTATGCTTCTGCTGTTCACTTGGCTTCTCAGATTG
Organism: Irineochytrium annulatum; assembly: GCA_027600665.1. Taxonomy (NCBI): domain Eukaryota; kingdom Fungi; phylum Chytridiomycota; class Chytridiomycetes; order Chytridiales; family Chytridiaceae; genus Irineochytrium; species Irineochytrium annulatum. The sequence goes on from JADGJL010000579.1 coordinate 4,577, forward strand.
CATATGCTCCGTTGTCGTATTACTTCTCCGTCTGTCTTCTTCCTTTCTTCTGTTTGCAGCCCCGATTATTGCTGGCCGTCGGCTTTAGTGGCGATTTGCACCAGTCACTTTGTTATGCCATAATTAAATGTCATAAGCTTCCTTACATATTTCGAAGTTATTTGAATAAAGGTTAAGGATAACAAAGGAAAGACTTAGATACACCTTGAAACTGCAAGTTGATAGCATGGGCAAGCAGGACAGCTGTTGCCATTGAGTACCTTCCCGGTCGCGGGATCCGTTGTCGCCACCCATCACATCTCAAGCAGTTGCATCGTCGCTGTCCGCCCATCCGACGTTGTCTTCTCCTCTCTCCCAACCATCCATTACAATCCCGCCACGTCAGTATCTATGGCCGATCTTGAAGAAGAGAGCGACTTCAGCGAGGACGACTTTGGCCCGTCGACACTCACCATCTTCGACCGGGCCCGACTCTGGTGGACGGAGAACATCGTCCAGAAACAAAAACTTCATCAGTTCTACGGCCTCCTTCTTGCGACACTCGTTGTCCTGTCATGCTGGGCCGCCATCTCAGGAACATCCGAGGGGAAACGGCCAGGAGGGAGCAACCCGGACAAGATCTTTGATGACTCGGCCAGGGATTTACCCAACGACTGGACGCAGATCCGGTTGCCGTCGCACGTCGTGCCTATCGACTACGGGGTCGAGATCGACACCGACATTGAGCGCTTTAGTTTCAGCGGCGACGTGCTCATCTCTTTGAACCTCACGGGCCCCACCAAGGTCATCGTGGTGCATGCGGCCGACCTAACGACAAAGAACCCGGTGATGTGGTTCGACCATATCAACGGGACGTCCGTGAAGCCCTCAAGCGTCCGGGTTGACGACAAGCTCGAGTTCGTCGTCCTCACGTTCGACAGGCCCCTGAAGGCCTCGTCGCAGTGGCTTCTGACGATGGACTTCTCAGGCAATCTCACGGACTCGCTCCGCGGGTACTATCGATCCTCATACCTCTCCGACAACGGCTCCAAGAAGTATATAGCCACGACGCAGTTCCAGCCCGGAGATGCCAGGCGCGCGTTCCCTTGTTTTGATGAGCCCGGGATGAAGGCCGCGTTTCAGTTAAATATGACGATACCGTCCGGGTCGGGGTATCACGCTTTGTCGAACATGCCAGTTGTGCAGGACCTGCGGACGGGATCTACGCGCAAGTTTGTGTTCGAAAAGACGAAGAGGATGTCGACGTACCTCGTCGCATTCGTGGTGTCGGACTTTGAGTATCAGGAAATGACGACAGATAGCGATGTGATCGTTCGGGTGTACACGCAGCCCGGGAAGAAGAACCTGGGGAAATATGCACTTAAGGCGGGAACGGCGGTTGGTTTTTTACTTCAATCACCGTTTATTGATGAAGTTGTCATAAGATCCTTGAGTTTTTCGAGCGCACTTTCCGGATCAACTATCCACTTCCAAAGCTGGACCTTATCTCCTTGCCGGATTTTGCAGCGGGGGCTATGGAAAACTGGGGTTTGATTACATATCGTGACACGGCTTTGCTCTACGACGAAAACTCATCTGCAGCCAAGGATAAGCAGAGGGTTGCGTCCGTGATTGCGCACGAGGTACGCCAACAAGCCTTTAAAAGCTCTAACGGTAATAGCTTGCACATCAATGGTTTGGAAATCTCGTATCGTGTGAATGGTGGGGCGATTTGTGGTTAAACGAGGGCTATGCTACCTTTATGGAATACAAAGGTGTGGATTCCTTTGAAAAGGACTGGAGGTTGTCGGACCAATTTCTGTATATGGATCTGATGAGGGCTATGGACACCGACTCCTCCCGCTTCACGCACACGGTCGCCCTCGAGGTTAATAGCCCCGACGAGATTGAAGAGATATTCGACGACATCTCGTATGCCAAGGGCGCCTCCCTCCTCCGCATGCTGGAAGCGTGGCTCAACACGGCAGCCGACAGGAATTACTTCTTCCTACGCATCGAGGCGTATTTAAATAAGTACGCCTACTCGAATGCGGAGACGAAGAATCTGTGGGAGGAGCTGGATAAGCCGGGGCTAGAGCTGGGCAAAGTGATGAACAGCTGGACGTCGCAGCCGGGGTATCCGGTGGTCGTCGTCCGTGATGATGGCCTGACGGACGGAGGGTTCACTGTACAGCAGGAGCGGTTCATCATCTCGAGGGAGGTCGCGGCCGATCTGAACTTCACGCGCCCTCCGCAGTTCTTGTCGCAAAACGAGCCCTCCGCCCTTGAGATTATTGAAGTCAACGCCACGGAGCAACACTGGAACATCCCGATGTTGATCCGCCGTTTCGACGTCAGCGGTACCGCGAAGGGTTCAACCTATTTTACCACGCTGGACTCGAAGGAAGAGGTGCCGCTTGACGGACCCGTAGTGATGCTGAATTACGGCCGCAAGGGCCTTTATCGCGTGATGTACCCGGAGCACCTCTGGAAACTGTACATCAAGTGGGTGAAAAAGGGTGATGTGTTTGGGCCCGTCGAGCGCGCGGGACTTATTAGGTCTGTTGCGGACGTTATCTACCTTGCTAACATTTGGGTGATTTAGCGATGCTTTTGCTTTGAATTGGGCCGGGTACATTAAAGATGTCCGCATTCCTTTGGAGTTCACGAAGGCGCTGTCTCATGAGCTTGACTTTGTCGTGTGGAAACATGCGTTGCACGAACTGGGCAACCTTGACGACATTCTGTGCGTGCACTTCTATCTCGTTTATGTCGAGTCTAAATTTTATTCTTTGCCATTAGCTGTCTCGATCACAGTTACGGATTGTTTGAAGAGTATCAGCGGGAGATTTTCACGCCAATCGCCCGCTCGCTGGGATGGAATGAAACGGACGACGACGTATCGGTTCATCACGGCCGCGCCCTGCTCCGATCCGAAATTCTTAGCGAGGCTATCGCTCTCAACATCCCGGAGTTTACTAAGCAGGCCCTGGAATACTTCCACACCATTAAAGATTCCATGCGGCATCATGATGGGTTGAAAGCGCTGTCGTTTGAGGAGGCCCAGGCGAAGCTGACACTCGCCCCCGGCGTCCTGAACGTCGTCTGGGACGCCGGTGTGATCTGGGGCACAGACGGTGACTACGACTTCGTCTTGGAGGCATACGAGAACGCGACCTTCGCTGTAGATAAGGAGCGGCTCCTCCACGCCCTCGCGTCCGCGCGGAAGCCGTACCAGATTCGCCAGACGCTTGAGATGACGCTAAATGGGAAAGTGAGGAGGCAAGACATCACGAAGCTCATCTTCCTGGTCGCGGATCTTTACGGGCCAACGCACATTCAAGTGTGGACATTCTTACTGGATCGGTGGAAGGAATTTACGAGCATGTGGACGGGTGGGTGGAATCCGGTCAACGGGATGCTGAAGAACCTCGTATCCGTGTTCGCTGAGACGAGTCTGATTGATGAGGCGGAGAAGTTGTTCCTACACGGTGGCGGTGGGCCCGACTTTTTTGTCCCTCCACTGGCCGACAAGGCCATCAAGAAGGGGCTGGAGATATCGAAGACACGGGTGGCGTGGCTTCGCAGATCGGGCCCTGCTCTCTATGAGTGGCTGAAGAGCAATGTTGAAGATAAGAAAACAGAGTTATTGAAGTAAATAAATTACGAAAGTGGAAATATACACATCTCATGCGAAACCATGCATTGTGCATCGGAAAACTTGAGTTTCTACTACAACCTCGGGTTTAAACCCATCTCTCCGACTTCAGCTTTTTGTAAGCTGATTTCTCTTTATCATCGCTCCACCCGTGACCCAACACCACCATAATTTGGAACTGCGGCTTCTTCGCCACCTTATCCTCCGCCCACCGCAACGGCCGCAGGATTCCCTGCGCTTGCCCGAACGTCATCTTAGCAAATCCATCCGTATGAGAATATTCCTTCAAACAGAATTCCTTAGGCATGTGAAATCCCGGGTTGAGCGTCAAGAGGTTCCGTGCACCGCCGGTTGTTTCCTCGTAACCAACGATAACAATGCTGTGACCTCTTAGAAATGAAGGTTAGTTTTCGATCAAACGGAGGAAGTAACTCCTACGTACTTGTACTGGCAAAACAATGGCATCCTCTTCGTGACGAAAACACCGTCCTTCTTTTTCCGATTCCACTTAGCCGGCCACCCAGTCGATGCCCCGGCTCTCTTCAAAGCGGCTGCCGAAAACCCATCAAAGTACGCCTCAACGAAATCAATCAACGCGGGATGTCCCTCCCCTTTCTGCTGCGTCCACTTCGGGAAATCATGTATCTCCGCCCTGACCCCGAGGTATCTCAAAATAGCCGCCACGTCCGTCACGCCGATCCATTTCGTGGAATTCTTCACCGACTTCCCCAACTGCTGCGACCCTTCGTTGTCAAAGCCGTCCTTCCACCCGGCCTCCAACAGCACCTGAAGCCCTTCGACGGACGGGATCCCCTCGGTTTCCTCGCCAAAGCCGGCGAGCGACTTCTTGGCTTCCAGTTCGTCCCGGAAGCCTTCCAGTTTGTCGTGGCCTCTCAAAGCAGACCTTTGATACATGCATTCGTCACGTCGGCACAGTTAGAACTATTTCCACATACATCATCATTTGGCTACATCGGTATCCGCATCCCCAGTTCATATCAAACAGGTCGGTTCGGTAGTGGCTCACGCTCGGATGACACAAATACGCCTTCGTGGTTCTGTTATCCGACGTGCCCGACTTCGGCCCCTTAGACGAAATTTGGAGCAGGTCCTGCATCAAAGGGATGACGCCTTTACATCCATCAGTGATTGATTCCACCGACAATTGTACCTTTCGTACTGACGTTGACGGGCGAGTTCCTCAGGGACGAGTTGTCGCCGCTCCGGATCTTGTTCCGGTACATCCGCGCCTCATCGAACGTCAACCGGCCCGCATGCAGCATGCGATCAACGTTCTCCGCCAGGGCCTTCTTGCTCCCCTCCTCGATCTTGCCAAATCCGTTGCCTTTACGAGGGCCATTCTCGGTCGAAAGCGGCTCGGTCCGCGCCTTCGTGGCCGCGGACGGACCCGCTGGCGGATTGTCCTCGAGATCCCAGTCTCGCTCTTTTCTCTAAGTACTCTTAGTACCCGCAGCGAGAGCGAACAGGCTCAAACCTTCAGCTCTGCAAAGGTTTCCCGTTCCACCCTCGCGGCCTCCTCAAGTCTCTTTGTTTCTTCCTCCTCCGCCTTGTGCTCATCGCAGTGCTTGTCGTAGTCATCGAACGGCACGACGACGCCGCAGTGCTCCCAGGGACACTCGGCGCCGGTCGGGAACCCGTCCGCCGTCATGACCAGCGAGGTCGAAGTCCGATGACAACCTCCGTCAATCGTCTTAATCGCCACAGCGGACTACACCACGCGCTCCTTGGCCACTACTACCCCGCCACCACCGCCGATTCGTAGTGTCTACAGGAACGCCCGCCCTACATGCAATCAATATCGGCGCAGAACACGGGCTCGTCGCTCGGGGCCGGCTCGCAGCTCACGCAGGCCGAGATCGACAGATACTCTGCGGCTTTCGAAAGCTGCAAGCCACTGGGCGGCTTCGTGACAGGGGAGGCCGCGAGAGATCTGTTTCTGAGGTCGGGTCTGACCTTGGAGGTGTTGAGCAGCATTTGGTAAGGACGAGGTCACGCTTGTCCGCGCTAATCAGACGCGAAAGGGCGCTGGTCGATCCGTCGGGGACCATGCGACTTAATCTGAACCAATTCTTCGCGGCAATGTTCATTATCATGAGGCTGAAAGCCGGTCGCTTCCAATCTGTGCCGACATCCATCCCAGCGGATCTGTGGAACTCCATATCTTCAGCCACAAGCTCAATTGGAGCCTCGCCTTCATCCAGCATTGCCTCGCCGGCGACGCCGATGCCCTCAGGCTTCGGTACATCCCCGAAACCCGGTATGGTCCCAACAATCCCGCCACCACCTACTACAAACTCCGGATCTATCGATCGGCGGAAGAGCATGCTTGCGAGAAGTCCATCAATCCCGTTACCTCCGCCGAATGCGCCAAGTTCATCTGCGAATCAGAACTGGGCCATCAAAATTGAGGACCGAAACTCGGCTTACCATTTCTTTGATAGCTTAGACCTTGCGAAGAAGGGCGTGCTTACAGGGGAGGAATGCTATTCATTCTTTTTGAAGTCGAAATTGGATCCTTCTGCTTTGGCGCAAATATGGTTTGCCCTCGTTTAAAAGTTTCTGCTAAGATTGCTGCAGGGATCTATCAAACGTGATGAAGAATGGAAAGCTTACTCGAGAGGAATTCGCGGTATCCATGCATCTCATCAAGGTCGCAATGAGCGGTGAAGCTCTGCCAAAAACCCTCCCACCAAACTTGATCCCGCCGAGGTTTCGACCTGCCGAGAGGCCTCCAGTCCCCTTACCTCCCGGAGCACCGAAGAGCCGAACGCCTTCAGCCGACCTCTTGTCCAATGATGCTTTCGGGGGCACGACACAACATCAAGATGATGACCCCTTCGGGTTGGGAAGCGCTTTTGGAGAACCAGAACCGTCGGCGGCGTCTGTCGAGAAGCGGACACCGCCACCACTTCCCGAACCTCGTGGTGAGTATTATAAAATCGGGGTTGGTGTAACTAAAATTGGATTCTCAGCTGATTCAAGCGCTGATTTGACACGGAGAATGACAACACTAGGATCCGCGGCCGCGGTGACTACGGGATCATGGAGTGTGTTAACAGACGACCGTTCCGCCGACCTCGCGCGCTCAAAGAACCAGGTCGCCGATCTTCAGTCCCAGATCGATGGCATTCCCGGGCAGCAGGAGGCTCTACGCCGCAAGCGCCTCGCGAACGAAGCCGAACTGAAGCAAGTCCAGGCGGTAAAGGAAGACTTGATGCTTAAGCTTTCGCAAACGTCGGCGGCGTTAGATCACGAATCCCGCCTCGCGGCCGAAAACCAGTCGATTCTGGACCAGGAGCGGCGAGTTGTTGAGTTTGCGCGGCAGGAGCTCTCTCAGGCTGAGGCGATTCTCGACGCGCGGAGGAAGGAACGGGAGCAGGTGGAGAATGCAATCAGGGCCGGGAAGGAGGAGTTAGGAAACGTGAAGAGGGAGGCGGCAGAGGTGACGTCGCTCTGCAAGCGGTATCAGGAGGAGGTCGGACGGATGAAAGTCGAGTTTGAGTCGGTACACGCGGAGCTAAACCGACAGACGAATCTTCTGGTAGTTAACCGGCAGGCCTTGGTGGATGCTCAAAACGACTATCAGAAGATGAAGATGGAGTTGAAGCGGGAGGAGGATCTCATCGAGTACGAGAAACGCCGCAACTTCGAGACGTCCCAAAAGGCAGCGGTTCAGCAGACCGTGCTGGAGAAGGAGCGCGAGAGGCATAGGCAGCGGAGTGCTGCTAGTCTGCTGCATGATCGCGTTATGGACCCCGTTAGCATTCCGGGTGGATCTATGAGCGCCGGGAATCTTTTTGCAACGCAAACGCCGTCGAGGCAGAGACCGCCAGCACCGCCTCCGCCGACGTCGAAATCAAATCTTCAAATAACAACCGGTCCCGTCTCTCCCTTCGACGCCGTCTTCGCCATGACAGGCACACATGACAGAAGCCCCGTCCGCAGCGCGTACCCAGAACCGGCCACGGTTGCTTCCCCGGGGGGCCCACCGCCACCAATGCCTCCGTTGTCGACAAAGCCGAGTCGGAATTCACTTCTGCTGCAGGATACCATCATGGAACCGCATTCCGCGCCAGCGGTCGCTACCAGCCCCTTCGAACCCCCAGAGATGCCGCCGCTGTCCACGAAGCCGCGGAAAGCCCTGAGCACGAAGTCATTAAGCGAGGCATTCAAAATTGCCGGCATCGAAACTGCGGCCGACGGCGGGATGCCCAGCTCCCCTGTGAAGGCGATGTCACCGTTCGACACGGCCATGCGATCTCCGACCAAACCCCTTTCACCTTTATCCCCATTCCACGAGGCTGGGCCGTTTGACACGCCGCCTGCGACGACCACAAACACCACCAGCCCGTCGGTGGCAAGCCCGAACGACGGATTCGAGGCTCCAACGAGGCAAAATGACCACTTCAGAGAGCGTTCGTCGTCACCGGAGGGCAAGGGGTTACCGAACGGCGTATCGAAACTGAAGTTTCAACATGCGCCTTACACCCGCCTTGACTCGGTCGCGACTAGTGTTGGGTCCTTCAACAACTTTGAAGAGGCGGACGAGCTCTCCCTTGCGACGCGATCAACGACGCTTAACCGTCGCACCACGCTTATGGTCAGCATTCCGGATTTGGACGCGGAGCTCAAAGACGGGTTTACGGGGGACGACGGAGTCGAGGTCGCGAAGGATCAGGCGGCAGGGTTTGAGGACGCTGGCGTTGTAAGGGGCGGAGCGGATACGGACTTCGATTTCGACACGAGCTTTGATAACTTGAACGATGAGAAGAAGCAGCCCGTGGGAGGGAGTGCGTTTTTCACCGACTTCGACTCAGCGTTTGATGACGGGGCGGCCGGGGTGAAGACAAAAGGGTTAAAGGATTTTGACGACGCGTTTGGGGGTAGAGAGCCGAAACCTGTGGCCAAAGTGCAGCGGAGCTTCTCGTTTGACGAGGACGATCTCGGGGCGTTTGGAATACCTGCGGTGGCAACGTCGCAGCCTGCCATCTCGCCACCGTTACTTAAGACCGCGGCGACATCGGCAACGTCGTCGTCGATGGCGAAGATATCGAGCCCGAGGGAGGGCGTCAAGCTTTCGAAAGAGGAACTGGATGCGCTGTTTAGTGGCTCGCCGGCGACGACGACGACGACTGCGCCCGTGGCTATGCCGGTGAAGAAGGGTTCGACGGACTCTAAGGCTGGGTTTGCGTTCGATGATGCCGACTTTGCGGCGGCGTTCACAAGCCCGTCGGCCGGTAGTCCCGCACAAAAGACTACGAGCCCTACGCAGGGAGCGCAGGCGTCAGGCGCGAAGCCTGAGATGGCCGGAGGGGAGGTGATGAATGAGGTGAAGGAGCTCATGGAACTTGGTTTTTCAAAAGGTTTGTTTGCCTAGGATATCTGTTGGGCTAATGTATTATCTTAGCGGCGGCCGTTGATGCTTTAGAGCGGCATGGTTACAATGTGGCGGAAGCTTCGAACTTCTTGATTGATAAAAGCGTCAAGTGAGGAGGCGCTAGTGCTCTTCTGGAGTGCTTGCTTATTTTAAAGTCGACAAAACATCCTCTACGTTTGTGGGTTCTGGAAGTACTACTGCACTACATTGACAATTTGTGTCACCTTTGCGTGTTGTCAACCTCATAGACGTTGAAGGCGGATCTTTAATCCTTCAATATCAAAACGAATTGCCCTGCTTGTTTTGATTTCATACTAATGGATTATATCTGAATATATTATTTCTATATACTAATTATCTAAAAACAATTTAACCTGTAACGCAAAGCCAAAACAAACTATAGCGCAGAACTTGTGAGTGAGTGTGTGGATCACTCCGACAGCTCCGAACGCACAACGCTCTCCTTCCTCACAACCGTCGCGGCGGACCTATCCAACATCCCCATCAACGCGTTACTTCCCTTGAAATCGAACTCGCTCGACTCCCGCATCCTCATGTCCTTCAATACATCATCTTCCTCCTCCTCGCCCGCCAAGCTTAACCCACCGTTCACCTCGTTGACGCTGGTGCGCGCTTCACCTTTCCTCCCCAGTAAATGCGCTGGTATCATTGGCACCGGCAACGGTAACGGCGCAGGCCCGACCGCCGCCGCCAGCCGTTTCGGGTCCAAATGACCCAGATTCACGAACCCCAACTCCCAACCGCATCCTCCATCCGTAGCCTCCGCTGTCGCAGCGGAAGCAGCAGCAACGCCTGCACTGCTGCTTCCGCGCCTCCTCCTCACGCACCCGAACCCGAGACCCGCGCTACCAGGGAGGACGGCGAAGACGCACGCAACGTCGTGCCGCGCTAACCGGAGCTCGTTGGCGCCGCGGGGCTCGTACGCTATGCGGACAGGAATGGCGGTTGAGGAGCGGGCCATGGAGGTGATTGTGACGCAAAGCTCGCGCAACGATGCTGGTGGAGAGCAGGAGGCGTCGGTGACGTAGAGGTCCCAAAGCGCGGTGGGGAGGAGGCGGAGGAGCGTGTCCCATGCGTCGCGACGGTCGCCGGACGCGACGAGGTGCTGGAGTGGGTGCGGCTTCAGATGCTGCTCGGGCGCGACCGGCTGCTGCCGCTGGCGAAGGCATGTGTCCGTCCACTCAGTGCATACCTGAACCTCGTTTGCCACGCCCCTCTGCTCCGCGGTGTTAATTAGCGCCGGCCGCCCCGTCACCGCATCAATGCTCAATACGGCTTTCTGATCCGGCACAACGCGCTCGCGCACACAGGCCCACGATCCGCCGCCAGCGCCGTTCGCAACGTTTTGTCGATGCAGAATGAAGCGCGTCCAGAGGAGCTCGATAATAATCGCATCCGGCTCGCCCATCCCGACATTCGCAACCGACGCGACGGTCGCAACAGATGTGATGCTCGGCGCGCGCCCCGCGGCGTGTAGAAAATTATCGTTTAAGCTTCTGGAGCCGAGGGATACTGCTGAGGGCTGGCGTTGCAGGATGGAAGGCAAGGTCGGCTGGGAGGCCGATGCAGGTGCGGAAAGGGGATGGGTGGGGTTAGAGTTGGACGCGTCTGACGGTGTGTTTTGCGCTAGAAGGTCCAATTGGATCTGCTGCTGGCGACGTTGGAGCTCAAAGGCGCGCTCGGCAAGGTCGGAGTCGCGGTATGCCGATATGAGCTCGACGGAGGGGTGGCCTTTGTAAAGTTGGCTGCCGAAGATACCACCGCCGCTTGGCTGGTTCACGCTATCCGTCGAGGCCGTCGAGATCCGGCGTACGCTGGCGGACTTGCGGATGCCCGCCGGCGGGTTTGAAAAGGGCATCGACGGGTCTAAGGGCGTTGGCCTGTAACTCGGCCCCGTTCTGCTGCTCTGGCTCTGTGAGCGGCTCAGCCGGGCCGATGGCTGCGGCTGCATCTCGTACTCCCACCCCCTCGGTTTGCGTTGTTTGAAAGGGTTATCATCGGCGCCGTCCGGGCGGCCGTAAAAAGTCGTTACGACGTTCGCATTGCTGAAGGGCTGCTGGCGTATATGCGAATGAGTCGGCAGAGGCGGCATGTCGCCCCACCCGTTGTGGAAGCTAGCGTCTCTCAAAGACGCCGCGTAAAAGCTCTGAGAGGGCTCCATCGTTATCCCGTTCCGCAGATCCTGCCCCGTCGACCTGGATTTCCGGATTGAGTGCGGCGGGCCCATGGGGAAGAACGGGTCGGAGTTTAGGTCGACGGGGTGGCTGTAGGCTGGGCTCGGGAGTGTTGGCAGCGGCGGCACGGCAGCATTGTTCGATGAGGACGCGTGGGAGCGCATGGAAGGTGTCCGTTGCATCGGCAGCGGTGGTGGCCGTCCGTCATCGTAATATATCGACGTCCTCAACTGTGGCAGCGAACCCCTGTCGCCGTAATCCAACGACCGCGATGATCGCGCCGCGGCCTCCAGATCTACAGGCGGGAGCCAGTCCGTTGCCGCCGTGTCCGCTGTGTTCCGTCGATTCGACATGGCTGACACGAGATCGCGTTGCGACGTGGCGTCCTTCGACCGATGTCGTGGAACGCCGCTGCCGTTCCGTCTCCGGATGCAGCATATGAGGGCGACGACGATGGCGATGCTCAGGGCTTTAAGGGGAATGCCAGTGAGAAACACGTGTGGAAGCCAGTAAGATAAGCTCACCTCCAGCGCAGGAAACGCCGACAACGAAGCCCATGGTGCTGCTGAAGCTCGCTGTTGACGAGTTAGGAGCAGGCATTGTCGAGGTCGTCGCATTCGCCCCTGACGACATGGCGACGAATGCCGAAGGCGTCGGTCTTGAGCCACCGGGAACACGCAGATGGAAAAGCACACTGCCCGCTTGTCGAGGGGAGGCTTCTGAGAGTCCCGAGTTCAATCGGCCACCGGCTGTTACCGCCGGCCTGCGCGTGCCGCGGGGTGAAGGTGGCGTTACAAACACGGGCCACCCGCGAGCCTGGTGGATTTTTTCTTGACGTCCCCCGCCGAGTCTCTTCGTAGCGGTCCACCGGACTCCAGCGGTCAAGCGCGTGGGATGTGCCGTTGACGTCGACTTCTCTATGGCAGGCTTCCAACTGGCATGGTGGGTGGAGTGATGGGTGAGAGCCTGTGTCCAAAACGCGACCTTCGAACCCGGCCCCCGCGTCTTGACAGTGCGTTCTAACCAACGGCTGATGGGACTGCGAAGGGCCCGAGGTCGACCACGACAGCTGGCGGGTGGGGACGAACCCTGTCGAGACCTGTGGGCGGGAGGAAGCCTGCGCGACCGTCTGCGACCCTCCATACGCGAGAAAGTACAAGCAAAAAAATAATAAAAGAAGCGACAATTGCGAGGCGAAGCGTGGCATTATGTATTATTCGTGAAGGGCGTTGTACAAGGAAGTACAAGATATAACGGGTCAGCCAACAGCAACGCTCTACGCCGACTTCGCGCCAACCTCCTTAACCATCAATCCTAAAAAAGGGTAGCAAATTTGTGAGCAAAAGAGTGACGTCCCCAACAAAAAAAAAACGCGTCAACTCACCAGGGGGCAGGGATTGCTTAAGCTTGTCCGCCTTCTGGGCATCGGCGACGACAAGCGTGTACAAGAACCGCGAGCAGCGGACCTGAGGAGTCGGAGTAAGCTTGTGAATCAAAAACCAGAGAAGAATGTAATACATACCTTGAACTTGTACTGCCCGCCGTTCTTCTTGATGGCGACGGCTGCATATTGCGAAAGCAACATTTAGTCCCGCACCAGCGCGCAACCGCCAATGAATCAAGCAAAACTCACACTTAGCGTCCTTGCGCCGGGCAGTGAGGAGGAAGTCCTTAATCTCCTTGATCTGCTTGGGCTGGAAACGGGGGGTCGGTCAGTCGTGTTGTTCCAACGCATGCAGTCCCCCTCGGAGCCAGCATCCCACGTCGCAAAGGATGAAGATTATACACAAATGCCCATCCCGCCGACAATACGAGGGAAGAGAACGG
>JADGJL010000058.1:0-52214 GCA_027600665.1 Irineochytrium annulatum
TTTCAACTTTCGCGTTCATTCTGCAAGCAGAATGTTTACTCACTCGTTGTTCAGTTTTCAAAGATCAAACTTGTTTCTTCATTTAATGTGTTTCCCGTGTCAGCCGTGTGTTTCAGCGGCGACTTAAATAATATATCATACGGCTGAATCTAATGCAACAGTTTTTTTCATTTCTTTTCTTTACTAGTTTTGCATTAGCTAAAGCGATCATATCGGTCCCTAACTTGTCCTATTATCGCGGTACGCTCATAGGGTACAACAAATATTTTAGCACATATATGAAAGGGTTTTCAATATTTCTCTACAAAATGCTCCCATTATTCCTGAAAAATTATATTTCCTTTATATGCAATTCATTGTTCATTCAGAGTTAGCGGGAAGCCAGCTCCCTATTACAGAGTTAACTTCCCGCTAATATTATAGGTAACTTACTTCTCTATCGATCGCAGTCCTCTGGTTAGTTTTGTATCCATGGATTACGACGCTTTTTATTTGATTTCCGTTGGTTGGAAGTAGCTACACCCTCTCTGGATGTTTTTCCTGATACGGATACTTTGGATTTGTTCTTCAGAGGAGCCTTGCTCGTTCTGCGTTTTGCGGCTGCTGGCTTATTTCCGGTTTGCTTGGACTTCGCCTCCGAATCTGATCCAACCTCTTCAATGCTTACCTGACTTAAGTTAGCGTCTTCACGCCCTCCCTTTTTGCCACCACTGCCTTGCCCTTGAGGAGGATACATTTCGCCAAATGCTCCAAGTGGGGACGGCGGAACCATGTTCTGTGTAGGATACGGATTCTGATATGCATACTCAATAGGCTGGTTTGGCATCGTTGATGTCGACATTTCAGGTGGCATACCATACGAAGGACCGTACATGTTCATGTTCCAAGCCGGTTCCTGATAACCATAAGAAGGATAAGTATACTGAGGGACATGTGTATGTGATCCACATCCGCATGGAGGATACGGAAGCATCGAGTATGGAGATATGAATGGTGGCTGATGATTCATATGACTAGGTGCTGCATACGTTGGAAATGGACTATTCACTTCGCCAGCTGGTGCAATCGGAAATGAGTTGTTTTGCATTTCTGGAGACAGATTTGGCATAACGTTATTGTGGTTATAGCTCTGCTCCGCACCCGTCCACGGGCTGTTAGTCATTTCACTGCCACTGTAAGGGCTAACTTCCGAAATCCCTGGAAACGGCGCATTATTACTCACTTCTGCCGTGTACATGTCTTGCTGAATACCATACACCTCTTGTGCAGGAACCGGAATTTGAACATAAGGATGCTCCGCTGGCGCATGATGCAACTTGTTACCACAACCACAGGGCTTTTTCGTTGCTGGTGCAACCTCAGTTGGAGGCTCAGTATTAGGCATTACAGGCAAAGGCATAATTTCAGGCGAAAGATTAGGCATTGTATATTTCTTGGATTCCGCTACAGGTTTAACTTGAACTTCGGGTTTAACCTCTTCTTTTTTCGGCATTTCCTTTTCGGGTTTCACTTCAGGAAGTTCTGGCAACTGCGGCAGCACCTCCAGTTCAGGCTTCACATTCGGTTTTTCTGGATTAGCTGGTGGTGGAGCAGGTACTGGGACTGGAACCTCTGATACCGGAGCAGGAGGAGTTGGTGCAACTGGAGCAGGTTGTTCCGGTTCTTTGACTCCCGTGTATTCCTTACCTTCAGGCGACAATTTTTCATTTGCAGCAATGTTGCTGGCACCCGAGTTAGACATCGTGTTTCCTTGTGCATGCATCGAGGGAATGTAGACCGTTTCCCCCACCAGAAGAGCATTCGGATTTTTCAACTGTGGATTGGCATTGATCATATCTTTTAAAGGAACTCCCCAGGCTTGTGCCAACTTCCATAACGAATCTCCTTGCTGAACCTTGTGACTGTGGAGCATACCCTCCGGCTTCGGTGTTACTGGCTCTGCAGGGATTTTGACTTTCATGCCAATATCCAGCTTGTCGGGATTTGTGATTTGCGGATTAGCCGCGATCAATTTGTCCAGCGCAACATTGTATTTTTGGGACAGCAGATATAATGTGTCGCCTTTTTTCACCATGTGTATTTTCACAGGGAACTAACCTCCTAGACGTCATACTTGGGCAGTACATTCGCCCATACCGTTACTACATCCTATGCAGAAACCGGGCTAATGACATCAACTAAACAAAAAAAATCCTCCTGTCGTTAAAAATCCCCATACACCAGGTATGCTGAATTTTATCGGACAAGGAGGATTCCTGTTCCCTATGCTATACAATTCTTACTTAAGATTCCCACACTTTATAACCATCTTTGTCAACAATCTGACGGAATGCTTCCAGCAGTCTCAGCGTTACAGGACCTGCGACACCCGTACCAATTGTTCTTCCATCCACTTCACATGCAGCGATAACTTCTGCAGCTGTCCCGGTGAAAAAGACTTCGTCTGCGATATACACATCATGCAGGGTGAATGGCACTTCTTTTAATTCAAGCTCCAGTTCTCCACATAGATCGATAATGGCTTGACGTGTAATCCCTTCAAGAGCACCGAGATAACAAGGCGGCGTGTATACTACACCATTTTTGATGATGAAGATGTTATCACTTGAACCCTCGGTAACATAACCTTGGGAATTCAACATAATCGCTTCTCCAGCACCTGAATAGTTAGACTGGATTTTAACCAGGATGTTATTCAGATAGTTCAATGATTTAATTTTCGGATTCAAAGCGTCCGGGATGTTCCGACGTTGGGATACGGACACTGCTTTTAATCCAGTCAGATACGCTTCCTCTGGATAAATCGCCAATTGCTCCACGATGATGATTACGGATGCCTTAGGGCAACGAAGCGGGTCCAAACCAAGATTACCAGGGCCACGTGATACGATAAGACGAATATACCCATTACGCATATCATTGCGGCGCACCGTTTCAGCCATCACTTCCAACATCTCATCCATGGACAGCGGGATGTTCAAACTGATGGATTTTGCCGAATCATACAAACGATCCAAGTGAGCCTTACATCTGAAAATATTTCCGTTATAGATCCGAATACCTTCGAAAATCCCGTCTCCGTACAAAAATCCATGATCATATACCGAAACGGTTGCGTTCTCTTTGGTCACATACTGACCATCCAAATAGATCCACTGCTCTGCCACCGATGACTGCACCTCCATAAAATATCCATTTCCCTAACTCCGAACGTTATAACTCGTCCATTGTACATCAAATGAAAAGCTCTTACTTGTTCATTCTATCCAGAATTATGACAACCTTCTAACATTCCAACCATCATACAGGTCGATTACCTCGAAGGATATGTATAACAAGGATAGCTACCAAGAACACGCACCTGACAATTCAACGCCTCTATCTCAGCCATGGCTGCAGTGAGCAATACCGAATCGACAGTTTCCACAACATCAATGTAGAAATAATAGCTGCCCAATCGTTTCTTCGTTGGACGAGATTCAAGACGGGTCAGATTCAGCTTCCGCCAGGCAAATGCCGACAATACCTGATGCAACGCTCCCGGTGCATCTTCTGGCAATGTCACGAGCAAGCTGGTTTTCACATGATCCGGTTCACGAGGAATAACCACAGGTTCATGGCCGATAAGCACAAAACGGGTATAGTTATTGTCATGATCTGTAACTCGTTCAGCCATAATGTCCAGACCATGCTTCTGAGCAGCAAGCTTGGTACCGATGGCTACCCAGCCCTTACCCGGATTTTTCTTCACAATTTCTACAGCTTCGGCTGTACTGTTCACACCTTCAAGATCCGCATCAGGTGAATGCAGCCGAATAAAGTTCTGACACTGCGGAATAGCCACAGGATGAGACATGATCTTGGTAATTTTACTAAAATCATACTCGCCGCTCTCCGTCCTGAATTCAACCCCATGTCCAATGACATTCTGGATGGATGGGTATATCCACTCTGCTTGCATTGGAATATCCACTTCATTCACAAGCCAGTCCATGTGAAGGCTAACGGAACCTTCAATTGTATTTTCCATCGGAATGACACTGTATTGTGTTTTTCCACTATCTGTTGCTCGAAAAACATCTGAAATTAGCTTGGAGTGAAGCAAATCTAACGGTTCACTGTTAAAAAGGAAATCAATCGCCTCATGGGAAACTGAGCCTTCAGGTAATACTGCAATTCTTTTCATGCATTAACTTCCCCTTTGATTCTGTCCAAAAAAGGACGTTCGTCTTGATCAGGCAGCACGGTTACACCGTCCAAATCCGGATCGAGCCACAGTGCAGAAGCAGATATGCCCTCCCGCTCCATGGTGTTCAGCAAATATTGTTCTAATTCCGCTTTGCGGGTGTCATGACGATCTACCAAGGTTAATACGGTCGGTCCCGCTCCGCTCAGGGCAGCTCCCAACGCTCCATGATCGACAGCATGTTCCAATATCTCAGCCATGCCTGGCACCAATGATGCCCGGTACGGTTGGTGAATTCGATCTGACATCGCCTTCTGAATCATATCCAGTCGCCCAATCGCCAAAGCGGCAACGAGCAGCGAGGATCTGCTAATGTTATGCACCACATCAGACATGCCAAATTGCTCTGGAATCACATTCCTTGCTTTTGAAGTAGACAGTTGGAATTCAGGTACAACAACCAAAGCCTGCAAATCCTGGTGTGGCTCAATACGAATATGATCTACCCGCACACCATCCCATGCAGCCGTAATAATACCCCCATAGAGTGATGCACCCACATTATCAGGATGCTTCTCGAGGGAGGTGGCTATATCCAGAAGTTTCGCATCCGATAAAGGAGTACCAATTAATGCATTCGCTGCCGCCAGTGCACCAACGATGGCTGATGCACTACTGCCGAGTCCACGCGTAAGTGGAATATCGGAATACATGGAAATCTCCAATTCAGGTACAGACACCCCAGCTTCATCGAATACCATCTGTGCGACTTCGTAAATCAAATTCGATTTATCCGTAGGCAGGCCTGTCAAATGATCGCCGTAAAGATGAAATGTGGTCTGCTCGGCAGGTTTCATCTCCAACCAGGCATACAGAGACAATGCCATGCCCAGAGTATCAAAGCCCGGACCGAGATTGGCTGTGCTTGCAGGTATTTTTACAGTTACCTTTTCACGCAAACTCATACAGATTGCTGCTCCAATTGTGCAATGGCCGCCATTACTGCTTCTTCCGTATCTTCAACAACAAGCGGCTCAGTCGCTACTGTTTTGATCGCAATATTCGGATCTTTCAGGCCATTACCTGTCAGTACGCAAACTACAGTCTCTCCGCCTTTAAAGTACCCTTCGCTCTTCAGTTTGTATACACCAGCAAGGGAAGCCGCAGAAGCAGGTTCAGCAAAAATCCCTTCCCGAGATGCAAGCGTACGATACGCTGTCAGGATCTGTTCATCCGTTACATAGTTAATCTGTCCACCAGATTCCTCAGCTGCAGCTACAGCCGTTTTCCAACTCGCCGGATTACCGATTCGAATCGCTGTGGCTACTGTTTCAGGCTCAAGAATCGGTTCACCTTTGACAATCGCCATCGCACCTTCGGCTTCGAAACCAACCATGCGTGGCAGCGTGTTGGATTTACCAGCCTCTTTGTATTCTTTGAAGCCTTTCCAATAGGCCGAGATATTCCCCGCATTACCAACTGGAATAGCCAGAACGTCAGGCGCTTCGCCCAGTTGTTCAACCACTTCAAACGCTGCTGTCTTCTGTCCTTCGATCCGGAACGGATTCACAGAGTTTACAAGCGTGATCGGATGTTTGGCTGTGATCTCACGCACAATCTCCAGTGCACGGTCAAAGTTACCATTAATCGCAATCACTTTGGCTCCATAAATCATGGCTTGGGCCAGTTTACCCAGTGCAATGTTATTATTAGGGATCAGCACGATACAATTGAGGCCACCACGTGCGGCGTAGGCTGCTGCAGCTGCTGACGTGTTACCTGTAGATGCACACATGATCGTACGGCTGCCCTCTTCCATGGCTTTGGCAACCGCCATAACCATACCGCGGTCTTTGAAAGATCCTGTAGGATTCAAACCTTCATACTTGAAGTATACTTTTAAGCCGAGCTCCTCAGACAGATTCTCTGCATAAATCAACGGTGTATTCCCTTCCTGAAGCGTAAGCAGTGGTGTATTTTCATTAACCGGAAGGTGCTCTCTGTACGTTTGCAAAAGTCCTTGATATCTCATTGTGGGTAAACTCCTTTATGTTTTAATAATCTGATATGATGACCTGATGATACGGGTATAATTTATAACGGAAATAATGAAGATGCAGTATGAGGTGAGGACAATTATCCTTCGACCCGGTATACACTCTTAATGCGACGAATGACGCTGAGTGATTCAAAATGTTTTAACACTTTATCCATGCTTGCCTTACTTGCATTATGCGTAACGATAATGATCTCGGCATCCGGGTTGTGCTCATTCGGCTGTTGAACAACCGACGCCAGACTGACATCATATTCAGCGAAAATTTGTGTAATCTGTGCCAATACACCGGCTTTGTCGTCCACGTGCAGTAAAATAAAGTTTTTCGACACGATCTGCTCATCGCTTTGCATTCGCTTCTGCTTATAAGGAACAATTGCTTTGAGACCGTTCACGCCAAGTTTGAGATTTTTGGTAACCGCCACAATATCAGCTACAACCGAAGTTGCCGTTGGCAGTTCTCCCGCACCCGCACCGTAGAACATGGTCTCCCCTACAGCTTCACCGTGTACATATACTGCGTTGAACACACCATTGACTGAAGCAATGGGGTGATTCTGTCTAACCATTGTCGGCTGTACGCTAATCGTAATCTCATCGTCAATCCGGTCCGCAATACCAAGTAACTTCATCTCATATCCCAGTCTTCTGGCATACGTTATGTCTTCACGAGTAACGGAGGATATGCCTTTAACAGTTACATCCTTCAACTCCACATTAGTGCGGAAACCCAGTGTGCTCAATATCGCCATTTTGCGAGCTGCATCAAGCCCTTCCACATCGGAGGTTGGATCCGATTCAGCGTATCCCAGCGCCTGTGCTTCGGCCAGCACTTCTTCATAGGATGCACCTTCCTGACTCATTTTGGTCAGAATAAAGTTCGTTGTTCCGTTCACTATCCCCATAATGCGAGTAATCCGGTCGGAAGAGAAACCTTCAATTAACGTACGAATGATTGGTATCCCTCCCGCAACACTCGCCTCATAGAACACATCACATTGCTTTTCCTGCGCCTTCGCCAAAATCTCTGTACCATGCAGTGCCATGAGATCTTTGTTCGCTGTTACGATATGCTTCCCACGTTCCAACGCTTCAAGAATATACTCTTTCGTCTGATCAATGCCACCCATGACTTCAACGATGACATCAATATCCGGATGACGAATGACTTCCCAAGGATCTTCAGTGAGCTTGGCACGGTCTACAGCAATAACACGTTCCTTCTCTGTATTTTTCACCGCGATCTTCTCAATGACAATCGGCGATCCAACCTGACTGCTCAGATCCTCCTGATTCCCTTCCACAATGCGAACGACTCCCGTTCCCACAGTTCCCAGACCCAACAATCCGACTTTTACTGGTTTCACTAACGATCTACCCCCTAATGTCTATTCTTGTCTGTCAGTCCTGTATGTTAAAGCCTCATTAACCTTGGCCTACAATACGTGTGCGTCTTACTCCAGGCATATCTTGCATTCGATCCAGCATTTCACCAATTTCGCCATGAAGATGTGTCGTTTCCACTGAAATGACAACATTGGCTCTCCCTTGAAGCGGTATACTCTGATTAATCGTGAGCACGTTGGCTCCATAACCTGCTACATGTCCAAGCACACGAGACAAGATCCCTGACTGATGCTCCAGATCAATAGAGATCGTTACAATTCTCTCCCGTTCAAGCTGGTTGATCAGATGAATTCCATCCTTGTACTTGTAAAAGGCGCTCCGGCTTAATCCAACCTGTTCAACCGCCTCATGCACTGTTTTAACATCACCAGAAGCCAGTAGTTCTTTTACCTGCATGGTCTTCACCACTGCCTCCGGTAAAATATCTTCCCGTACCAAGTAATAGCGTTCGTTCACAGAACGTCCTCTCCTCAAAGACTCATGTATTCATATAGTGGACATTATATAGGATCTACGACAAAAGGGCAATACATGACATGCCTATTTTTTGAAATGTATTCCTCACAGTATACAAGTTTATGCCTCTCCCATGTCAGGAAAAAACAAAAAAAAACGCAGAGCTGCGGGTCAACTTCCCACTTCTCTGCGTCTGTATATCAATCTGTCTCTCCACGGAAGACGGTTACTTAGTAGTAACTGCTGCCTTCCACAAATTCAAATTCAAAGTCTCCAATACGCACGATGGTGCCTTCTACAGCTCCACGCTTACGCAACTCAGCGTCCACACCCATATAACGCATTGTACGTGCGAGTTTCAATATAGCTTCATGCGAGTTCAATTGCATCCGTTTCATCATGCGATCAATCTTGGCACTTTCGACAACGAACATTTCATTCTCACGCAAGATGCGGAAACCATCGTCCTCTTTTTTGTCCAAGCTGTACACTTTACGTTCGGATACGTCTGCTACCTCTTCAACAACTGGCTCGTCCGGAATCTGATCCAGGAGATCAGCGGCACGATACAAGAGCTCTTGAATCCCTTTACGAGTCAGAGATGAAATAGGCATCACTTCAATATCCGGTTGCACCTCACGAACTTGCTGCAAAAATTGCTCCAGGTTTGCTTCGGAGTCCGGCATATCCATTTTATTGGCTGCTACAACCTGCGGTCTCTCAGCCAAAAGCGGATTGTACAGTTTCAGTTCATCATTAATTTTCTGCCAGTCTTCAAATGGATCGCGTCCTTCTGAACCCGACATGTCCACCACATGAATAATAATACGGGTACGCTCGACATGACGTAAAAACTCATGTCCCAGTCCGATTCCTTCATGTGCGCCTTCAATCAGGCCAGGTAAATCGGCCATAACGAAGCTTCGGCCTTCTCCTACACCTACTACACCCAGGTTCGGTGTGATGGTTGTGAAATGATATGCACCAATCTTTGGTTTGGCTGACGAAACGACAGAAAGCAGCGTGGATTTCCCTACACTCGGGAACCCAACCAGACCAACATCTGCCATCACTTTTAGCTCTAATACGATGTAACGCTCTTGGCCTTCTTCACCATTCTCGGCAAGTTCAGGCGCAGGATTGTTCGGTGTGGCAAATCGGATGTTACCCCGACCACCCCGACCACCACGAGCAATAACAACTTGTTGACCGTGACGTGTCATATCCGCCAGTACTTCTCCACTGTCTTCATCCAGAATGACAGTTCCTGGTGGAATGCGCACAATCATGTTCTCAGCGTTTGCACCGTGCTGACTTTTATTACGTCCCTTCTCACCACGTGGGGCCTTGAAGTGACGCTGGTAACGGAAATCCATCAACGTCCGCAGACCTTCATCCACCCGGAAAATGATGTCAGCCCCTCTGCCTCCATCGCCCCCGGCGGGTCCACCGTTTGGAACATACTTCTCACGACGGAAGGAAATAATTCCGTCCCCTCCGTCTCCGGCTTTTACATAAATCTTCGCTTTATCTACAAACATTGGTTAACCCCTTCTTCCTATATTCCACACGGCATTCTGAATTGTATAAACGTATCCTCAGACGGAAACTGCTCCGTTCTGACTTTTTTTCCTTGGAGTACGGCAGTAAGCTGCCGCAATGTTTCCGGATCGGGTGTTTGATCCCCCTCCAGTCGGACAACCACATCTCCATGATCCTGCCCGAAGTTCAAGGTCAGTTTGCGAACCTCTCCCCAAGAAGACCGGCCGCCGCCATATTGATAGGCTCTGATTGCATCTGCAATCGCCCCGGTAAGTGACTCGCCATCCTCGGGAGAGACCAGAGCACTAAGCTGCAACTCTTCTTCTATTTCCACATGCAATTCCAGCGGCATTCCACTGGCCCGAAAAGATTGAAGATAAAATACGAGCGAAGGAATACCCAACCTGGAGATTCGACTCTCTTCCGTAACCCGCTCTTTTATTCTTTCCACACATTGCAGGGATTTATCAAGTTTGCCCATCCGAAGATATCCATATAACACCTGAAGGTCGTTCATCCAGTCGTGTCGATGATGATTTAATGAAGCAATTGCTGTCTTTTCCATGGATTGTATGATGGTTCTGCGTTCCGCCTCCGCCTGTTTCTTCATCGCATTCACAGAAATGAACAATACTGCGACGGACCACAATGCGCATACGACGCTTGAGATCATCGCCGGATACAACATAACGAAAACCAAAGGAATCAGAAGTGAACATGCCGCAATCCACGGCACTCTTTTCCAAGATTTCATGGCTTCTCCCCGTTCTACAAAACTCGGTTGGTCTACACCCACCGTAACCAAGTATAACATGTCTTTTCTGCCAGTTCATTACCGAATAACCGTTGAATACAAAAAACCTTCGGCAAAAATGCCGAAGGCTCCTTAGGCGGAATGCCGATATTACGCTTCTACTGCTGCTGCTACAGGAGCAACATTAACAGGATAGATGCTTACTTTTTTGCGATCGCGTCCCCAACGTTCGAATTTTACAACGCCGTCGATTTTCGCGAACAAAGTGTCATCTTTACCGATGCCAACGTTAGTTCCTGGGTGAATTTTCGTTCCGCGTTGGCGAACGAGAATGCTACCACCAGTTACAGTTTGACCATCAGCACGTTTAACACCCAGACGTTGAGCATTACTGTCACGTCCGTTCTTCGTGGAACCTACACCTTTTTTCGATGCGAATAACTGAAGATTTAATTTCAACATGATTGGTTGTCCTCCTTCTTTGCTTATTTGAATTGCTGTATTTTAATATACTTCCCGTATGACTCTGCAATATTAGAGAGCATAACCACCATGGATTCGAGCAACAGTTGTACCTGGGACCAGGTTTCCCCTCTCTCCAACAAAGGTAAAGAACCACTTAAAAAGCCATTCTTCATCTTGGCATCCATTTCGACACCGGTCAATGTTTCAATTGAGTTCACCGTACCCACTGTAACAGCGGATACCCCGGCACATACGATATCTTCTCCCCGCTTGGCAAAATTGGCATGCCCTTCGATGGAAAAGCGTTCGATGTTCCCGTCCTCATCACGAAAGATTTGAACGATAATCACTTATCGCACCTTCTTTACGCTTTGATTGTTTCGATAGTTACTTTAGTGTACGGTTGACGGTGACCTTGCTTCACATGGTAGTTCTTTTTAGGTTTGTATTTGTATACGATAACCTTTTGTCCTTTGCCATGTTTCTCCACTTTAGCCGTTACAGTAGCTCCGGAAATCAATGGTGTACCTGCTGTCAAACCTTGATCGTTAGATACAGCCAGGACACGGTCGAACGTTACGCTTTCGCCATCGTTCGCAGTCAATTTCTCGATGAACAGAACATCGCCCTCTTGGACTTTGTACTGTTTGCCGCCTGTTTCAATAATTGCGTACATTTGCCTTGCACCTCCTCATGTCTCAGACTCGCCCGTTCTCAGGTGACAGCCTCCTTGCGGAACTGTTCTTATACCCGGCCAGTGCGGTTACAGCATGTGCAAGACCAATAGGCTAAACACATACTTGAAGATTATATCACGCAATATATCAAAAATCAATGCAAAGGTGAAATATATCTTTTTCCCGTTCCATGACAGGAAGAACACGGCTCAACATAGGGCAACGTACTTTCTTCCCGCACTTTCTTACGGGTAAGTTCGAGCAACCCCAGCTTGGTCCAACCCATTACAAACGCTTTGGTCCGATCCTTTTTGAGTTCACCCTCCAAGGTTGACGCAACTTCATGCCGATTCGAGGCTTCCTCCATATCAATGAAGTCGACAATTATCATGCCACCGATATCCCGCAGACGCATCAGACGGGCAATCTCCACTGCTGCCTGCATGTTGGTCTCCGTCACGGTCTCTTCCAGACTGTCACCGCCAGCTCCTGTATATTTGCCTGTGTTCACATCCACTACAGTCAGAGCTTCAGTATGGTCAATGACAATATATCCGCCTCCGGGCAGCCAGACTTTTCGGGCAAAATCCTTATTCAACTGTTCCTGTACACCATAGGCAGCAAAGATGGATTCTGTACCCCGATACACCTGAACTTTGGGTTGATGACCAGGACTAATCTCTTCCAGCAATGCTTTTACCTCACGGGCTTGTCCTTCACTATCGGTGATGACCTCATCACTGCCTGGTGTGTACACATCTCTGATGATTCGCTGCACCATGCTATGATCCCGATGCAGGAGGCTTGGCGAAGGTAAACTGTCCGCTTTTTCACGAATCAGGTACCACTGCGCACGTAATGTTTCCAGGTCCGACTTGATGGCTTCATGCTGCTCTTCTCCAGATACGGTTCGAATAATAAGTCCTTCCTCATCCCGCCTCAGCTGCTCCCCAAGTGCCTTAAGACGAGAACGATCCCCTTCACGGGCAATCTTCTTGGAAACCGCCACATAGTCGGCAACAGGCATGTAGACAAGCCAGCGGCCCGGAAGTGAATAATGAGTCGTCACCCGGGCTCCCTTGCCTCCTACCGGTTCTTTCAGAACCTGAACAATGACTTCCTGACCTGGACGAAGCAACTCCGAGATGGAAGGCTTCACCTTAGGTTGCTTCTCCAGATGGGGATGTAACACATCATCCACATACAGAAACGCATTCTTTTTCTGACCGATATCCACAAAAGCAGCCTGCATACCCGGTAGCACATTAACTACCCGTCCCTTGAAAAAGGAACCCAACAGTCCACGCTCGCGTGTACGCTCTGCTGTAAATTCCACAGCTTTGCCTTCTTCCAGAAGCGCCATTTGCATGAGGTTATGTTCATTATGTACGATCATTTGTTTCACGGCTTCACCTCTAGAAGACAATTCAATTCATCCACATCCATTTCAGCTCTCTTTACCATTTTCATTGTACATGTATTAACCCATTTCAGAACAGGTCCACCAGAACACTACAATTTATCGCCATTTTGTTGAAAATAGGACCCGATAATGCGTTGTTCAGGCAATACGGCCATAATTTGTCCCTGTCTGTTCATCACGTATACCATATGGTATCTTTCTCTCTTTAATAGACGCAAAATAGTGTCCAAAGGTTTCGCTGGAAATGAGATTATTGGCTGCGCCAAACTGCCAGCAGCCGCGTGACGAGTGAACGCCCCTTCTCGATTCATCAGAAAACGAATAAAGCGATAAGGTACATTTCGGTAATCCGTCAGATTGGAATAGAACAAAAAAAGACCGATTAACAGAATGTTTAACGGTAAGCCGTAGTCTCCAGTAAACCATCGGCAGATCGCATATAAAACAACTCCTACGCTACACAGAATACTAATTCTGTAGGTCCACATTAATGTTGTATAGTAGGGTGCCCACAGGCTGACAAGCGCCTGAACAATTTTTCCTCCGTCCAGAGGAAGTACAGGCAGCAGATTAAATAGGGCGATGAGCAGGTTTCCCTGAATGATATAATTGAGAAAAACCGGATCGCCGAGATGGCCATACTGCAACAATAAAACCACACCAACCATCAGCATGTTTTGTAATGGACCTGCAAGAGCAATCATGATTTCCCGGTAGGCCGTGATCGTACCTCCATCTTCAATAACCGCTACTCCTCCAAAAGGAAGCATCTGGATTGACAAAACACGATATCCCAGAAGGGCCGCCGCCGCAGCATGTCCACATTCATGAATGAATACGATGGCAAACAGCGTAATAAGTTCAATGAAATGTCCAGTCAGGAGGGAGGCCATCATGATAATTACAAAAAACGGATGAAACGTAATACGGACCCCCCACACCCTAATCAAGGGCAACAACTTCCGCTGGGTCTACGTACTCCTCCCCCTCTTTGACCGCAAAATAGAGCGTGGCCGGTTGCTCACCACCCGTAGCCTTGAGACTCCCCACTGGATTCCCCGCTTCCACCCAATCATTCACGTTCACTTCACTTTCGTTCAGCCGACCGTATATTGCCGTGACATTGCCTGTATGTTGAATCACAACGGTGAATCCACTTGCTGCATCTCCGATAACCTCCATGACACGTCCAGCATCCGAACTTGCGACCTGTATAAGTTCTGCACCAGCAGCATCCGGAACGATCTCAATTCCTTTCATGCTCAGCGCGAATGGTTGAACCACTGTTCCTGAGATGGGTTTACCCAGTAATTGTCGTATGCCTGAGCCATTGACAGCATCCGTCGTATGACCAAGAACAGGCAGAAACGAAGGCGTTCCTCCAAAATGGCGTTCATACCAGGCTGCTGCAGAGGCAAAATCCATATCTCGATGGAGTGCATCTGCAATGACTGTTTTGGGAGCTTTCGTCCACGATGTATCTAATTGAAACAGCCCCCATACTCCGCCGAATATCAAAGCGCTAATGACCATCCGTTTTAAAAGTGACTTGATTAGGTTGAATCTCGAATGCCCCCCTGGAACGAAACGACCGTTCTCTTTTTTCCACAACCATTCTGGATCTCTTTCTTGTATCCCTTCACTAGGCGTAAACGGTTTCCGGTGCATGATCTCATTCTTGTCCAACAATGAACCTACTTTTTGCTCCTGTAAGACCTCCACAGTGGCACCATCCATCAGTCGCCGAATGCGTTCTTCTCGTCTCTGCTTGATTCTGAGTTTCGTGTTCATGGAATATCCTCCCGCCGAGGCTTGTTTACTACATCCTATGAAGAGGTGGATGATAATATGAACAAGCCTGCCGGTCAGATAACAAAAAAAGCCGGGCTATGCGCCACGGCTGTCATGTATTTAAAATTATAAATAAGTTCGTTTAACGAGTTAACCCATTCCGAAGAACTTTTTGAAGCGAGAAAAAGCACCCTTTTTCTGCTCCAGCTGCATTAATGGGACCGTATCTCCCAGAATGCGGCGTGCAATATTCCGATACGCAATCGCTGCAAGTGAATCCGGATTCATGACCGTAGGTTCTCCTGAATTGGCAGCTTTGATGACCAGTTCATCATCAGGCACGATGCCAATCAGGTCAATATTAAGTACTTGTAAAATACCATCGATATCTAACATGTCACCCGATTTAACCATATTATTGCGAATTCGATTCACCACCAGTTTAGGTGATTGAATATGTGAACTCTCCAGCAGGCCGATGACACGATCCGCATCACGTACTGCAGCATTTTCCGGTGTAGTGACCACGATGGCCTGATCTGCTCCTGCTACCGCATTTTTGAACCCCTGCTCGATCCCTGCGGGGCAATCAATAATGACGTATTCAAAATCTTTTTTCAATTCAAGGATAATATCCTTCACCTGTTCTGGCGATACCGAGTTTTTGTCTCTCGTCTGCGCCGCAGGCAACATGTATAATTCTTCGAAACGCTTGTCTTTGACCAAAGCCTGATTCAGACGGCAGCGGCCGTCCGCAACGTCGCACAGATCGTAAATAATACGGTTTTCGAGTCCCATCACGACATCCAAATTACGAAGGCCGATATCGGTATCTACCAGACAAACCTTTTTGCCGAGCAGCGCCAGCGCTGTCCCGATGTTTGCCGAGGTGGTTGTTTTACCCACGCCGCCTTTACCCGAAGTGATCACGATCGCCTCTCCCATGAGCTACACTCCTTTAAACACATTAAAATCTCGGCGTAACCGAACGATATTGCTCATTTTGTCTATCTGCATCTGATTGTCCTGTAAGTAAGCAAATTCCATTCCGGTCTCTCGGCTCTCCCATTCATCGGGAGGACGACTGATGATATCCGCAATACGTAGCTGCGTCGGTGCAAATACCGATGCCGCAATGATTGCTTCCTCGTCCCCGCCAATTCCGGCATGAGCCATACCTCTGAGTGAACCCAACACATATATATCTCCGGTACACGTCACTGTGCCCCCCGGATTGATATCTCCAAGAAACAGGAGATTTCCTTCATGATGAAGCACCTGACCAGAACGCACCATACCACACATGGTTACAATCGGCGGCGGTCCTTTAACCTCCGGTTGGAGTGCAGGTGAATCGATGGATCGAATAAGCAGATTCCCTTTTTGTTTCAATATATCGAGAATTGCTTCTTTCTGTTCCTCTGTCACTTCGCGGGCACCCAACTTGATATCCACATGAACAATCGGTCCGGTCAAAATATTTTGATGGCTGTGTTCCAGCTTATAGCGGAGCTCATAGAGCAATTCCTCGAATTCACATTGATCGTCCAACAGGAAAACCAGGCCGTCTCGGATGCCTTTAATCGTTACGTGATTCGATTTTACCGTCATAAGCCTGTCCCTCCCATCTCATTACATTTCGTGCCCGGGGCCCCAAGTTCCTGCTTTGCGCTCCATAAATGTATTTAGGAAGCTTCTTCTGTCTTGCTCCGTCTCTTGCCGATCCGCTCCAGTTGTTTCCGAAGCGGGACATATATGATCAAGGCAAACACAAAATGAATGAACAAATTAGGAATCATGTATTCAATCAACGCCCAGTCAAAGGTCACGTGGTTAAGTTGGAAGAGCTTGTACAGGAAAAATAGCATGGTGTCATTCAGCAGACTTCCCAAAATGACAACCGATACCATAACGGGAAGTGGTGCACGAGGTGCTTGAAAAATGAGTCCCATCATGTACGCCGATAATCCCATCGAAAATCCATAAGGTCCAATCATCTCGCCGTAGAATACAACGTCATGCAATAGTCCAAAAAATATACCGAGCACTAGTGCCGTGTGTCGATGATGATATACGGCGATAAACAAAATGACGATATAGACCAGATTGGCAGAAATACGCATCTGCCAGCCAGAAGGAATGAGCAGCGGCAAAATCGTACCTTCCGCAATGAACAAAACGAATAACAACAGGAACAAAACTTGCTTGCGCGTTACCATTATTCTTTTACCTCAGGCGGGATAATGACAATCAACTCTTTCCAATCAAGGAAACTTGCGTACGGCTCAATTGTAGCTGTTTTGGTTAAACCATACTCACTTTTCTCGACACTCTTCACTTTCCCAATCCGCATGTACTTCGGAAAATTGTTTATAATTCCAGAGGAGATGATCTCATCATCCTTTTGGATATTAGAATCTTCTGAGATTTTGGTCATCTTGAGCATGCCCGTCTTCGGATCATAACTCTCAATCATACCAAACACTTTCTCCTTACCTACTGCCGTTGCTGCAATGGCGTTGGATGTTGGATCATTGGCGTCCATGGACGTTAACAGATTAACTGTTGATGTATAGGAGCTGACATGACTAATCACGCCGACTAGCCCTTCTTGCGAGGTTACAGCCATCCCCGGCTTAATTCCCGCATTTTCACCAATATCAATGTTAATGGTTCTGCTATTCGGATCTGAATTGGCACTGATAACCTGAGCAATTCGTGAACCATAATTATACCGATTCTTCTGTTCTTCGGTGAAATTGAGCGCTTTCTGAAGCTGCTCATTCACTTGCTCCATATCATTGTACTTCAGCCGATCCCGGGTATAGTGACCCATCGCGATACGAAGCTCTTCATTCTCTTGATATACCGTACGCATGTTCGCTACATCTTTAAAAAAGCCCGCTACATAAGAAGCGGGCTTGTAAAATACGTATTGTACAAATCCAACTGAATCCTTCAGGAATTTCTCCGGCCAGGATAGAGTGGTTCGCGGACTGAGCGTAAAGCCCATTAACGCGATAAATGTAACAAGGCCCACCAGCAAAACAAAAAGTCTTTTGTTGCCTAGCAGTTTAAACAGTTCGAACACCCTCTAACATCCATATTCTCTTCCGAGCCATGCCCGGCGGGGAGACTGTCAGACTTGTAGTCCCTGCGAGAATATCAGCCGATCCTCCCCTGTTAAGCGGGTAATAGCTCATCCCCGGGGTTAACCGGGTCCTCTATAAAGATATCTTGCCACTTATTCGCAATGTCAAGTTAGGCAAATACCGATTAACGTTTGGAACGAACTGCCGAACTGCTTCTGCTTTTGAACAAATGAATATTCTCTAGCGCTTTACCTGTTCCGATTGCTACACAATCCAGCGGATTCTCAGCCACAATGACAGGCATTCCTGTCTCACCAGCCAGAAGCTTGTCCAGATTGCGCAGAAGCGCCCCACCACCTGTAAGAACGATTCCACGATCCATAATATCGGCCGCAAGTTCAGGTGGGCATTTCTCAAGGGTTACTTTTACCGCTTCAACAATTGCATTCACCGTATCAGCCAATGCTTCGCTGATCTCGTCCGAAGTAATCGTAATGGTCTTCGGCAGACCTGTAACGAGGTCACGTCCACGAATTTCCATCGTTTCTACTTGCTCCAATGGCATTGCTGATCCGATGTCCATCTTCAACTGCTCCGATGTACGCTCACCGATCATCAGATTGTATTGGCGTTTGATGTATTGAATAACGGATTCATCCATCTCGTCACCTGCTACGCGAACCGAACGGCTCGTTACAATCCCACCAAGAGAGATAACAGCAACTTCCGTTGTACCGCCACCAATATCGACAACCATACTACCTGTTGGCTCCCATACGGGCAGATCCGCACCAATTGCAGCTGCAAAAGGCTCTTCAATGGTATAGGCTTCGCGTGCTCCAGCCTGTTTGGTTGCATCTTCAACCGCACGTTGTTCTACAGCCGTGATCCCGGACGGTACACATACCATCACGTTTGGATGACGTTGGAACATGGAGCGTTGTTTCTGCGCCTCACGGATGAAATATTTGATCATTGTTGCCGTTGTATCAAAGTCGGCGATAACGCCATCTTTCATTGGACGAATGGCACGAATGTTACCCGGTGTACGTCCAATCATTTTTTTGGCGGCTTCACCTACTGCCTCAATGCTTTTTGTATCTGTGCGTATAGCGACTACCGAAGGTTCGCGCACCACTATTCCTTTTCCTCGTACATAAACCAACGTATTTGCTGTCCCCAAGTCAATACCCAAATCTTTCGTAAAACCACCAAACATAACATAATCTCCTTTTCTGCCTCATATAGCCGCTCTATTCAGATCCAGAGCGTGATAATTTCATTCCCACGTAACACGTGGAGCTAATATTCGCATTTGTTTTTTTGCATTTGTAAAGTGAACCTATCTTTTACGGACAACGCCGTTAACATTCATAGGAAAACATCAACGCCAACCATTATATTATACTAAGCCCTTCTCCTTCAAACTTACGTACGTTCCATCTCCGATAATAATATGATCAAGCACGTCAATGCCAACAATAGCGCCTGCTTCAATCAGTCTCTTGGTTATTTGGATATCCTCCGGACTGGGCGTAGGATCACCGCTCGGATGGTTGTGTGCGCACACAATAGACGCGCTGCTGCATTTGATGGCAGCCCGGAACACTTCACGCGGATGTACAATCGAAGCGTTAAGGCTGCCCATGGAGAGTGTTTCCTGGGCAATAATATGATTTTTGCTATTCAGAAAGAGACACACAAAATGTTCTTTTTGCAAATAACGCAATTGTTCGATCAGGATGTCAGCTGCATCACGCGGTGTACGGATTGAAGCCGACTGTGTGAGTCTGCTCTTGGCAATCCGATGCCCCAGCTCAATGCCAGCTTTCAATTGTACAGCCTTGGCATTGCCAATCCCTTTCATCGCAGTCAATTCTTCCAGACTCAGATCCATTAACGAGCGAATGCCACCCGTTTCGGTCAGAATCCGCTGTGCCATATGCACCGCGGATTCCTGTCTTGTGCCTGTTCGAAGTAAAATGGCCAGCAATTCAGCATGGCTTAAGGCGCCCGCCCCATATTCCATCATGCGTTCTCTCGGGCGTTCTTCCTGGGGGATGTCGCGCATCATGTATTGAGGCGACTCCATATGTTCCCTCTTTTCATTTCACAACATTTGGCTTCATTCATGTTCGTGGCAACACATGTACGCCGAACCCGTCCAGCATGTCACTTAGCAAGGATAGCGGCAAGCCAACCACATTAAAATAACATCCTTCAATACGGTCGACCAGTGAAGCGCCAATGCCCTGAATGGCATAAGATCCTGCCTTGTCCGAAGGCTCACCTGTCTTCACATAAGCACGGATGGTCGCATCCGACAGTTCTTTCATCGTTACATCGGTCTGGCGGTAATGAACTAACGACTGTCCATTGCCCGCATCAATACAAGCGACGCCCGTAAACACCCGATGCACACGGCCCTGCAGCCGGGATAACATACGTTCAGCATCCGCTTCATCTACGGGTTTGCCCAGAATCTCACCATCCAGAACAACAACGGTGTCACTACCAACAATAATGGCTTCCTGCTCGCGGCCTTCAAGCCCCCGATACACAGCAAGCGCCTTGCGCAAAGCAAGCTCCTGTACCGTCTGTTCAGGGGTCCACTCTGGCGGTGTATCTTCATTGGCATGACTTGGTATTACATCAAACGCTAGGTGGAATGATGCGATCAGTTCCTTGCGCCGAGGCGATGTGGAGGCCAGAATAATAGGGCGCTGCTTTGTGTTATCCAAAATGAACGGCTCCTTATGCCACGGCAACATCCTGTCCGGATCACGATAATAGATGTCACTGGTTAATTTTTTTCGTCATAACTCGTCATTCTCCTACAGTCTGCGATATAGCCACACAGCGGCAATCATACCGATCAGACTCAGAAGGCTCATTTGAAATTGAAGTGAAATATCATAACTGATAATATCAAGATCAGCCTGCGGCGACCAACGTATGGTCGTGGCTTTCGTAAGAAAGGCTACTGCCTTAACAGGCTGCAGTGCCTTGGCGATCCACGCTCCGGCCATCCAGCCGAGCAGCAGAAACAGCAATAACATGCCGAAGTTTTTTTTCATCGGTAATCTTCCCTCGCCATTTTTTGACACCCACATTATTATACGGGGTTTTGTACGTCAATACAAACACAAATCCGGCAAGGGGAACTATTTCCAGTTCCTTGCCGGATGGGTAATTCCAAGCGTTGTTATGGGAAAGAGCATGTTACTGCTTAATCGCTTCGAGCCATTTTTTCTGCTGTAGTACATATTCCATCAGATCGGACTGCACGGACCACATGTGCACATCATCTGGGTTCTTGTTGTACTCTGCAATAGCCGTTATTGCATCGTTCATTGATTTCTCCATTCCACCAACAATAGGCTGTACCTCCGCAGTCAGGCCTGGTGAGAGACTATTCAAACCGGTTAACCATGACTGGTGTTTATTCTGAATCGCGGTCATCGTTTCTGCAGAGACTGCTGTCGGTGCAGATTGTCCCAACTGCTGAATGGACAAGGTAGACAATTGTTCGACCAGTGCAGAACTGTTTGTGAAGAAAAGCTGCACATCCTCTTGCTTGCCACCGAATATAGCCGGATTGATCTCAGGGTTCACGATCTCCTTGACATACAGTTCGACTCCCTGGGCTTTTAGCCTGGAGCTAAGTAGCTTGGCCTCTTCACGATCAGCCGAAATGCCTGCATATACTCGATTACCATCTTCAGGATCAGACCCTGCGGCTATACCTGCCTGAGCCAGTTCAAGCTTGGCCTGCTCAGCTCGTTCAGGAGAACTGAACACGCCGTATTGAAGTGCATAATACGTGCTGCCAGTCGCCGCTGTCTGCTGTTCTGTACCTGCAGTCCCGTCCTGACCGGTCACAGTGGAAACTGCCTGATTGGCGGGCAGAAGATCGTCTGGCTTGACGGCTCCTTCTTTATTAAAAAATGAGAGAATCACCATGCCAAAGAGTGCTCCGGTAACAAGTGCCCCAGTGACAGAACCAATCATTTTCCAGCCCCTTGGAGGACGATTGCGCTTATAGGAATAGTTCTCGGAATCTGCAAGCCAGTCATGGCCCTGATCCTCTTGGGCATTGGACCGATAGCGACGCTCTTCCTCCGGATCTTCTGAATAATTATCATAACCGTAACCCGAACGGTTTCCTAGATAATGGTGCTCATCCAAGTTCGAGTTCGAATCAGGGCTCACCCGCTCGTCAGGTTCAGGTACAGTAGAGCTTGTCAGCACCGTCTCTCCCCAGTCTCCGGGAATATCCTCTGGCGTCCATGATGGGGTCGTATCCATCTGCTTAGGCGTTAGCAGTTGATTATGCGGTAATTCTTCACTTAACGACACCAATGGACTGGATGCGGAACTCCTCTTGTTTTCAGGCTTGTCCGACTCATGATCCCCGAAGCGAAACGTCATTCTAGCATTGCTCACCCGTACCCTCTCCTTTGTCCCATTTATATCAGCTATATGCAGAGAAGGCAGAAGACATTCCAATTAACGCAAAAAAAACGCCTGCTTCATATCGAAGACAGGCGGTTTCGCAAATGATCTATTTCAAGCCTTTGGCAAGTGTATCTCCAACTTTCCAGATATCACCTGCACCCATCGTAATCACCAGGTCTCCTGGCTGCAAACGATGCTGCAGATCAGCTACAACTTCTTCTTTCGTAGGAAGGTACCGTGCAGAAGCATTACTGTTTTGAACGATTAGTTCAACCAGTTTGGCGGAGGTTACCCCTTCGATCTGTTTTTCGCCCGCAGGAGAATAGATATCCGTAATAAGCACCTCATCCGCTTCCGCGAAAGCACGACTGAACGCATCCAACAGGAAGAACGTACGCGTATAACGCTGTGGCTGGAATACCGCAATAATACGTTTGCCTGTCGCTTTGGCTGCACTAATAGTCGCTTCAATCTCCGTCGGGTGATGCGCATAATCATCGATGATCAGCATATCACGCGCCTCGCCCAATACCTGGAATCTGCGTTTGGCTCCGTGGAACTGGATGATCGCTGCCACAATCTTCTCAAATGGAATACCTGCTTCCAGACAGGTAATTACAGTAGCCATCGCATTATAAACGTTATGCTTACCTGGCACTGATAATTCCACCGTGCCCATAGGAGCACCCTGATGATTCATCGTAAAGGAGATACGGCGATCGCCCAATACAATATCCGTTGCCGTATAATCCGCAGCACGATCAATACCATAAGTTGTAATTCGTGACTTGAGTTCTGGCAAAATCGCTTGAACATTCTCGTCGTCTGAGCACACAATGGCTGTTCCTTCCGGACGAATCTGGCTCAGGAACTGCACATAAGCCTTTTTGAGTTCCTCAAAATCACTGTTGTAATTCTCCAGATGATCTGCCTCAATATTGGTTACAATACCGAGCCATGGATGGTACTGCAAAAATGAGCCATCGCTCTCGTCCGCCTCGGCAACTACCCAGTCGCCCTGGCCTGCCTTGGCGTTGGTGCCCACATTCATGATCTCTCCGCCAATGATATATGTCGGGTCCGTATCACATTTATCCATAACCAGTGCAATCATGGATGAGGTGGTGGTTTTACCGTGGGCTCCAGCCACAGCCACACCTTTACGTTCATTTAACAAACGTGCAAGCATCTGGGAACGATGCAGAATCGGAATGTTGAGCTCTGCAGCTGCTACCCGTTCCACATTATCAGCAGGCGCTGCCGTAGAGTAAACAACCAGGTCTGCTCCAGTGACGTGCTCTGCTGTATGGCCGATATATATTTTCGCTCCCTTGGCTGCCAACTTCTCGGTCAACTCCTGTGAAGCGACATCCGATCCGGTAACGGTGTATCCCATTTCCAACATAACTCTAGCGATGGCACTCATGCCATATCCGCCAATCCCTATAAAATGAACGTGTTCCGATGTATTTAACAAAACTTTCACCAACCTTTTTCAGAATCGGTTTGATGCAAAAGGGCTGCCCGCACATCCGCAATCAGGTACAGTGTGCCGGAGACCACCCCCAGATCCTCCGCTTCCGTCCGTGACTTCAATAGATCAAGAGCCTTTGCCCATTCGGGCTCGACGATGATTTCCAGTTCCTGCTTCGCAAAGGCGGGACGTACCCGTTCGACAATCTGCAGCAATTCATCTGCAGCCATTTTGCGTCGGAAGTCTGGCTCGGTCAGGATCAGCGTATCCACTAGTGGCAGTATATGCTGCAAATATGATTCGTGATGCTTATTTGCCAACATACCCATCATCAAAATTAACTTGTTGTGAGGATAGACATCCGTAATGCTCTTGGCCAGCGACTCTGCCCCTTCCGGATTATGTGCTCCATCGAGCACAATTCGGGGTTCATCGACGACTTTTTCGAATCTCCCTGCCCAGAAAGCATTCTCCAGTCCAAGTGCGATATCGTTGTCATCCAGCATAAATGCCATGTATTGTCTAAGCAATTCGAGCACCATCAGTGCGGCCGCTGCATTGTCACATTGGTGTGAGCCCTGCATGCGGATGCGAACGTCCAGTTCACGAAAAGGGCCTGTAAAATGAAAAAATTGTCCGTTCTCATTACTCTCCAGTCGATGATAAGAGAATTGATTTCCAGCCAAATACAGGCTTGATTGAAGCTGCTGTGCTTTCTCCTGAATCACTTTCACAGCTTCGGGTTGCGTCGCGCAGGTTACAACGGGTACTCCCGGCTTGATAATGCCTGCCTTTTCTCCAGCGATCTGCTCAATCGTATCTCCAAGCACATCCGTATGATCCATACCAATGTTGGTGATGACGGACACAACAGGCGAAACAATATTCGTTACGTCCATCCTTCCCCCCAGCCCCGTCTCCCATACCACAACATCAGGGTAGCACTCTTCTGCATAATACAGAAGCGCGAGAGCCGTAGACACCTCAAACATCGTTGGGGAACCAAGCGGTGTAGATGCCATTTCCATAACCAGCGGTCGCAAACGGTTAGAGATCTTCAACAGTGTCTCTTCCGGAATATCCTCGCCGTTGTATTGAAAACGGTTCGTAAACTTGGTGATATAAGGCGATGTAAAGGTACCCACATCATATCCAGCCTGAAGAAGCACTGACGTCAAAAAAGCGCAAGTCGAACCTTTGCCGTTCGTTCCCGCGACGTGAATAAATTTGAGACGTTGGTGAGGATTGCCTAACATAGACATCAGACCCTCGATTCGTTCCAATCCAGGTCGGATGCCAAAAGGAATAAGGCCATTGATCCAGTCCACGGCCTCGTTATACGTAAGTAAAGGAGCTGCTGCATCTGTCCCGTCTAATTCCGTCATCTGATTCACCTTCGGTTCCGAGTTTGAGTGAAAAAAGCGGCCGGATGGCATACTGGCTCTCCATCCGACCCAAATATATTAACCTTTCAGTTCCTTGATTCGTGCGATCACTTTATCCCGTTTATCGGAATAATCTGCTTGCTTGGCGCGCTCTTCCTCAATAACTTTGGCAGGCGCTTTGGCTACAAAGCCTTCATTCGACAGCTTTTTCTCCACACGGAGTACTTCGCCCTCAAGGTTCTGCAACTCTTTCTCCAGACGAGCCACTTCCTGTTCGATATCAATAAGGCCAGCAAGCGGCAAGTATAGTTCTGCCCCTGTGATGATTGCAGTCATTGCCTTATCCGGGGAGCTCAGATCCAGCCCACTATCGAACTCGGACGTGTTACAGAAACGTTTGATGTAATGACTGTTACGTTCGATGATGCTGGACGCCTCAGGGCTGTTTGCTTTCACCATCAATTCAATCTTTTTGCTCATAGGCACGTTCACTTCTGCACGGATGTTCCGAACTGCACGAATGGTATCCATGAGCAGGTTCATCTCGGCAACAGCCTCTGGATTCTCAAAAGCAGGATCATATACCGGCCATGCTGCCAACGTAATCGTCTCACCTTCATGCGGCAGATGCTGCCAGATCTCTTCGGAGATGTATGGCATAAACGGATGAATCAGGCGCATGGTCTGATCCAGCACATAAGCCAGTACGGATTGTGTTTTCTTCTTGGCAATCGGATCTTCCCCATAGAAGGACAGTTTAGCGAACTCAATGTACCAATCACACAGGTCATCCCAGATAAAGTTATACAGCACACGACCTGTTTCCCCAAATTCATACGCTTCGATTAGACGCGTAATATCGCGGGAAGTTTCGTTCAGACGGTGCAAAATCCAATAATCCGCTGTACCAAGCTCTCCGCTGATGTCACGATCCTCATAGGTGAATCCTTCCAGATTCATCAATGCAAAGCGCGAAGCGTTCCAGATCTTGTTGGCAAAATTACGAGCCTGCTCCACCCGTTCCCAACGGAAACGGAGATCCTGGCCTGGCGTGCTGCTGGTTGAGATCATGTAACGCATTGCATCTGCGCCATATTTCTCGATGACATCCAGCGGATCTACACCGTTGCCCAATGATTTGGACATTTTACGTCCATCTGCATCACGAACAAGACCATGCATCAGCACATCCTTGAACGGAATCTCATCCGTGAATTCCAGTGCAGTGAAAATCATACGTGCAACCCAGAAATATATGATGTCATACCCTGTCACAAGTACACTTGTCGGATAATAACGTTGCAGATCTTCCGTATCTTCCGGCCAGCCTAGTGTGGAGAATGGCCATAAGCCGGAGCTAAACCAAGTATCGAGTACATCTTCGTCCTGTCTGAGCTTGCGTCCTGCATTCTCTGGTAGCATTGTCGGATCTTCAGCAGATACGATGATTTCACCCGTTTCCTCATCATACCAGGCCGGAATACGATGTCCCCACCACAGTTGACGGGAAATACACCAGTCACGAACGTTCTCGATCCAGTTCAGATATGTTTTCTCGAAACGGTCTGGAACAAAATTAACCCCTTCGCCGCTCTGTTGTTTCTTGATCGCTCTCTCTGCAAGTGGCTTCATCTCAACAAACCACTGAGTAGACAGATACGGTTCAACAACAGCGCCGGTACGTTCACTGTGTCCAACCTGATGCGTATGATCCTCGATGTTGATCAATATGCCTTGCTCTTTCATATCAGCAACAATCTGCTTGCGGCATTCACTGCGATCCAGTCCCTGATACTTACCAGCTTCTGCATTCATTGTGCCACTCTCATCCATTACCGTAATCTGTGGCAGATCATGACGAAGACCTACTTCAAAGTCATTCGGATCATGTGCAGGCGTGATTTTTACTGCACCACTTCCGAACTCTTTATCCACATAATCATCAGCGATAATTGGAATTTCGCGTCCAATGATAGGCAGTACAAGGACTTTGCCAATCATATCTGCATAGCGCTCATCCTTCGGATGAACAGCGACCGCTGTATCACCCAGCATCGTTTCAGGACGCGTTGTTGCTACTGTAACGTAGCCACTTCCGTCTTTGAGGGGGTAACGCAGATGGTACAGGTGACCCTGAACCTCTTTATATTCAACCTCAATGTCAGACAGAGCTGTCCGGTTCACTGGATCCCAGTTAATGATGCGTTTGCCGCGGTAAATAAGGCCTTTTTCATACAGTTGAACAAATACTTTGCGAACCGCTTGGGACAGACCTTCATCCAGCGTAAAACGTTCACGTGAGTAGTCAAGGGACAAACCC
The DNA here is from genome assembly GCA_027600665.1 of Irineochytrium annulatum. Classification (NCBI taxonomy): domain Eukaryota; kingdom Fungi; phylum Chytridiomycota; class Chytridiomycetes; order Chytridiales; family Chytridiaceae; genus Irineochytrium; species Irineochytrium annulatum. Next base: position 27,487 of record JADGJL010000058.1, read on the forward strand.
ATTTTGCCCCATTGCTGACGAATGGTTGTGGCATATTGATCTTTCCAATCCCATACTTTCTCCAGAAACTTCTCGCGTCCCAGATCATAACGAGTCAGACCTTCTTCACGCAGCTTCTGCTCCACTTTGGTTTGGGTAGCAATACCTGCATGGTCGGAACCCGGAAGCCACAGTGCATCATAACCCTGCATCCGTTTGGTGCGGATCAGAATATCCTGTAGTGTAAAGTCGAGCGCATGCCCGATGTGCAGCATCCCGGTCACATTTGGGGGTGGAATTACAATCGTATACGGCTCGGCATCTTTACGTTGCCCGGCTTTGAAATATCCGCGCTCCATCCAGGTGGAGTACCATTTGTCTTCTGCCGCTTTAGGATCGTAAGTGGTCGGCATTTCTGTTGCAGCTGATTTTTTTTCCTCAGACATGTGTCATTCCTCCGTTACTTCATCTTCATCATCTTCGCCAAAAAAAACAAAAAAAACCTTTCATCCATCAAAGGACGAAAGGTTAGCTTTCGCGGTACCACCTTTGTTTCACGCCGACAGCAAGATAGACTTCCCCCTCTGTACAGGACGTGACACTTCAAGCAGATAACGGCTGCTACCGGCCCATCCTACCTCAGAAATAAATGACGATAAAGCTCATTCATCCCTTAAATTCAAACAGGCAACTCCCGGGCGACTTCGATCAGTTGGTTCCTGCGGAATCTCACAGCGTTGCAATTCCACTCTCTGAAAGGTCATACTGTCTACTACTCCCGTTCCACGTTGTTCTTCAAAAAACCTACACACATCATACCTTGCTCGTGCGCGATAGTCAACCTGACAACAGCGGATAAAGTGCGCTGTTGTCAGGTTTAGGGCAAATCATGCAAAAACCCGCAATCCTCAAGGGGATCACGGGTCCTAACGAAGGCTTTAACTACGGATTAAGGGATGTACAATATCTGACCTTCTTCCACAACTTGTTCAGATAATCGATTATACAACTGAAGTTCCCTCGTGCTCAATTGATATCGATCCGCAATGGCATCCAGTGTATCTTCCCGCTGGACGATACACAACTTCACTTTGCGGAATGGCGTCTGATCCACAATCGTTCCCAGGAACAGATTCTTCCATTCCACATCCTCAGGTGCATACGTTTCTTCCTGTATCACACCGGCTGGAACCTCTTCGCCTCTCTCCACTTCAGCATCGCGTGCTGATCTGCCGGAGGATAACAAGGAAGAGATCCCCACACCCTCCTCTTGTCTTGGAGCGGATTCCTTTTTACTGCCAAAAGCAACCTTCATCTCCGGCTTGTCTTCCGTCTCAGCAACAGGTTCAGGGACAAATGCTTCATTCTGTACAAACTCATCTACCTCAGTCGCTTCAAAAGACTGGCGTTCTTCCTCTGCATTGCCTGCTTCGGACGTACCGAATACACCTTGCCAGTTCTCCGCTTGTGGTTCAACCGGAACATCAACTGCCTGATTCTCCTGCTGAGGTACAGATCTCGCTGATTCGAAATGCCATACGTCCGGTCCGTCCGGTACATCTGCTGCTGCGAGCTCATTAGATGATTGAGCAGCAGGTTCTTGGACTTCTTGATCTGAATTTCTAGGCTCTGTAGGCAATGCATCCACGGAAGGCTCGGACCACGCCGAAGACTCATCTTCCAGAGGAAGCAACGGTTCCGACTCTGGGTAAGAAGCTAACCGATCAGCGGTCTCAGCCATAAATGACGAGATGGGAGAAGGTTCGCTGTATGGCTCCTGGGATGCCAGTTCATCTCCATTCGCTGTCAGAGATGCAGGATCTTCGTTTGCATCAGGTTGTCTGTTTTCGTTAGCGTACTCCGCACTTTGCTCCGCCGAGGATAAGTTCGCATATTCCTGATGATATTCGGGGGCACCATAGGCAAGCTCTGCTGCATTCGCAAGTCTCTCTTCCTCACTCCGCTGGAGCAGATACTCCTGTGCAAATGTGTTAGGATCGCTATCTGTCTCTTCTGCTTCATCGGAACGGTTGGATTGCTGAGCATCCGGTGAGTGGACTACTGTAAACTCATCTGCTGACCACACTTGCGGCTCTTCAGCATGAAAGCCCTCGATGCCTCGCAACGACAACACGCCAGTAATGTTCAGACTACGATTGGACAACAGATCCACGTCAAAATTTTCGATCTCAATGGAAATATCCTCAATCGATCTGACTCGGTTCAGCGGCACTGTAATCTCCACGGGAATGAAATGTTTGAGCTCTTCTGAAGCCTCATTTTCTCCTCTGTACGCACCTGTAAGTAAAAGATGCCCTCTTAAGGTGGCATGATCATCCTGCCCTATGACTTGAATGCGCGGGTATAATTCAATCTCCTCCAATTCCTCAATCGCAGGAACTCCCTCAGACAAATGAACGCGCTCATAAATATCGAACCGCAAACCATAAGGTTGATTCAACAAAGGTGGCGTCCTCCTTTCGGCATATGTTCACCATGATCCTTCTCATGGGACTGATCCATGGTCCAAATCCTTCGTTACCCCATCTATATGCCTTGAATGAGATGAGCATGCCACCTTTTGAAAAACCTTGCTATATATGTTCAACTCTGAGTTATTTACACTGTCACTCCAATGATAGAACAACCTTCTGGTCGCTGTAATCCTCGCGTATACTTCCGAAGCAGCTTTCTTTCAGAAAGCTTTTAGGCGAAACAAATAGTGTATTAGTAAGCCTTTTCGCGCTCTGCCAGTTGTGTAAAATCGGACGGCCAAGGGTCATTTACTTCAATCATGGCTCCAGTTAACGGGTGGTTAAACTTCAACACTTCTCCGTGAAGCGCCTGCCTATCAATGGCATCCGCTCTTCCTCCATACAACTCATCACCGATGAGCGGATGTCCCGCATAACTCAGATGTACACGAATTTGGTGTGTGCGTCCTGTGTCCAGCTTCAATCGTACAAGAGTTGCCCGTTCCCACACTTCGACGATCTCCACATGCGTAACAGCTTCTTGACCACCTTCAGAGACACGTCTGCGCTGTTTGTGATGTCTGTCCTTGCCAATGGGAGCATCAATTTTGTGCAGTTCGCGGGATAGTTGTCCCCCTGCCATGGCTACATAATGGCGACCAATCTCTTTGCGGCGCATCGCTTCATCCAGTTTGGCGAGAGCAAAAGCATTTTTGGCATACAGGACAGGTCCGGTTGTATCCTCATCCAGTCGATGAACATGGCGTACACTTGCCTGTATTCCGTTCATCTCATAATAGGAGGCAACCACATGATCCAGCGTGATGGCCTGATCAGCGCGGCTTCCATCCGGATGCAGTTTCATGCCTGCCGGTTTGTGCATAACCAAACAGAAATCATCCTCAAACAAGACCTCCGCCTCAGCCCAGCGTGGCTCGACATCGATTGGCTGGGACGCAAAAAGGGCCAGCCGAAGCCGGTCCCCTGCGAGTTGTATTCCTCGGTTTGCTTTAAGCTGACGTAGCAGTTTCTCCGGAAATTGAAGTTCAGACAATAGCCATTGCTCCGCAGCCATCTGTTTGTCCGAGCTGCCGGTTACGGTTTTGCCTGGCATCAGCTCAAGCCATTCCCCGCGGCGTTTCCAACTTTTGATCGTCATAGCGATTGAAGAGCTTTACGATTCGCCTCGATCGTATCGTCAATATCTTGCTCCGTGTGCACACCAGAGACAAACATGCCTTCGTATTGCGAAGGCGCAACACTCACACCTTGATCAATCATGGCCGCAAAATAACGACGGAATTGATCCAGATTGCTTTCTTTGGCAATATCATAATTAGTTACCGGAACGGCACTGAAGAATGGACAAACCATGGAACCCACCCGGTTAATAGTTATCGCGACACCCGCCTCAGATGCATTTTTCTCAAATCCGGCTTGCAGACGTGCAGACAGTGTCTCCAGACGGTCATAGACCTCTGGTGTTAACAATTTGAGCGTGGTATATCCTGCTGCCATAGCCAGCGGATTCCCGCTTAGTGTACCTGCTTGATAGATCGGTCCCGTAGGAGCAATCTGTTCCATCAGATCCCGGCGACCACCATAAGCACCAACCGGGAGTCCGCCACCGATAACTTTCCCCAGACAAGTCAGGTCGGGTGTAACCCCATATCGTCCCTGGGCACAGTTCAACCCTACGCGGAAACCGGTCATGACTTCGTCAAAAATAAGCAGGCTGCCATATTGCGTCGTCAAACTGCGCAAGCCTTCCAGGAAGCCAGAAGCCGGAGGTACAACCCCCATGTTACCTGCCACAGGTTCCACAATAACAGCGGCAAGTTCTTCACCATAACGTTCAAAAGCAAGTGTCACAGACTCCAGATCGTTATAAGGTACCGTAATGGTATTCACAGCTACGCCTTCAGGCACACCTGGACTATCTGGCAGACCCAATGTTGCAACACCTGAGCCAGCCTTGATCAGCAAACTGTCTGCATGTCCATGATATGATCCTTCAAACTTCAGAATTTTACTGCGTCCGGTTACCCCGCGTGCCAGTCGAATGGCACTCATGGTTGCTTCCGTACCGGAATTAACCATCCGCACAATATCGATGGAAGGTACACGCTCACAGACCAGTTTCGCCATCTCGGTCTCCAGCAAGGTAGGTGCACCAAAGCTTGTTCCTTTAAGGGCTGTCTCACGCAAAGCTTCTACAACGTCAGGGTGTGCATGTCCCATGATGAGTGGACCCCACGATCCTACATAGTCAATAAAAACATTGCCATCAATATCGTAGATTTTGGACCCTTCGCCGCGCTCCGCATAGATTGGCGTAAGTCCCACCGATTTGAATGCGCGTACAGGGCTGTTCACCCCCCCGGGTATGTACTGCTTCGCTTCCTCAAACGCGCTACGTGAGCGCTCATCATTACGACGATTACCTTGTTGTACAGTCATGTGTATCCTCCCCAATGTCGATTATTTTATTTCTCAGCCAACCAGCGAGAAGCGTCTTTTCCGTAGTAGGTAATGATCATATCTGCACCCGCGCGTTTCATACTGAGCAGGATTTCCATGGCTACTTTTTTCTCATCGATCCAGCCTTGAATCGCCGCCGCCTTAACCATGGCATACTCGCCACTTACATTATAGGCAACAAGCGGAAGATCAAATTGATCCTTGATGGTGCGCATAACATCCAGATAGGAAAGGGATGGTTTTACCATCAACATGTCCGCTCCTTCCAGCACATCCGTTTCGGCTTCACGCAGAGCTTCTCGTGCGTTGGCCGGGTCCATCTGATACGACTTGCGGTCCCCGAATTGTGGCGTTGAATCTGCTGCCTCGCGGAATGGGCCATAGAATGCAGAAGCATATTTTACAGAGTAGGACATGATCGGAATGTGACTGAATCCATTCTCATCCAGCCCGGCACGGATCGCTTGTACAAATCCATCCATCATGTTGGATGGTGCAATAATGTCCGCTCCTGCTTTGGCTTGGGACACTGCCGTTTGCACGAGCAGATCAAGTGATTCGTCATTTAACACATCTCCGCAGATGTGACCGTCAATCTCCACGGTGTGTACCATACCGCAGTGACCGTGATCTGTGAATTCACACAGACAAGTATCTGCAACAACCAGCAGCTCTGGGTACCACGATTTGATCAATCTCGTCGCTTCCTGCACAATGCCATCTTCAGCGAAGCCAGATGAACCCACACTGTCCTTCGTCTCAGGAATACCGAACAATAACACGGCTGGAATTCCCAACTCGGCAATTTCTGTTACTTCTTCCTGAAGACGATCCAGCGAGAAACGGAATACCCCAGGCATGGATTTGATTTCGGATTTAACATTTTCTCCATACGTTACATAGATCGGTTGAATAAAATCATCCACGGTTAGATGGGTCTCTCTGACCATATTGCGAATACCTGTGGATTGGCGTAAACGGCGATGCCGTACAATTGGAAAACTCATACGTGTAAACCTCCCTGAAAGTGTAATAGAGCAAAAAGGGAAGCGCGCTGGTATCCTATCGAATTCAGCACGCTTCGTATGTCAACATATTACTTGTGTATTAATTCCGAAGAACGCCTTCCTTGGCGCTTGTCCGTTTCCAGTCACATAGAACTGTGATCAAGCTATCCATCGTCGCTTCCTCTGCCATGAGCGTAACACGCAGTCCAGCGGCCTCTGCAGTCTTCGCTGTAACCGGTCCGATACATGCAACCTCCACATCTTTTAACAAAGGCAGCGGATCTTGCAATCCCATCCGTTTCAACATACTCATGAAGTTGGTAACCGTCGATGAACTTGTGAAGGTCACCGCATGTATACCGCCTTCTTCAAGCAGCTTGAGCAGTTCATCATCATCTTCACCAGCGAGGATCGTATCATAGATGATGGCTTCGGTGACTTGAAGTCCTCGTTCTCGCAGCTGGTCACGTAACCACGTACGAGCCAGATCACCGTGCGGAAGCAGGACTTTCTGGCCTTCCTTCAGTTCACTTTCAAAAGTCTCAAGCATGCCTTCGGCCTGGAAAGGACCTTTGACAACCTCTGCAACGATGCCATGTTTGCGCAAAGCGTCTGCTGTGGATGGTCCTACGGCAGCAATTCTTGCCTGATGAATGGAGCGAATATCCTTGCCTTCCTGTTCCAGATGGCGGAAGAAGAACTCCACGCCGTTCACACTTGTGAAAAATACCCAGTCATAGGTATTTAAAGCACTGAACGCGTCTTTGACACTTTGCTGCGCAGATTCACTGGAAGGCATGACCGTCTCAATGACCGGAAACTCATACGGTTCGCCGCCGAGTTCCTCAATGCGATTCACGAGTTCACTCGCCTGACTGCGAGCACGGGTCACCAGAATTCGTTTGCCAAACAGCGGCAGCGCCTCTGCCCATTTCAACTGTTCCCGTTGATTCACGACATCCCCTACCACAATAACAGCAGGCGGTTGGAAATTGGCTGCGATCACTTTCGCTTCTATATCTTCAAGGGTACCTGTAATGGTATCCTGTTCAGCTCGTGTTCCCCAACGAATCAGTGCTACTGGTGTTTGTGCTGGACGACCATGACGAATCAACTGTTCGCTGATATAGCCAATTTTGGCAACACCCATCATAAATACAAGTGTACCCGTCGCATTCGTCACTTTATCCCAATGGATGCTGCGATCGAGCTTGTCCGGACTTTCATGCCCCGTAATGATGGAGATAGAGGACGCATAGTCACGGTGTGTCACGGGAATTCCGGCATACGCTGGCACACTTATCGCAGCTGTTACCCCAGGCACAATCTCAAATGGAATGCCGTTTTTGTGCAGCAAATCCGCCTCTTCGCCCACGCGTCCAAAGATCGTCGGATCGCCACCTTTAAGCCGTACCACAACCTTGCCTTCCAGAGCCAGATCAACCAACAGTTGATTGATCTCTTCCTGTTTCATCGTATGCCGATCCGGGCGCTTGCCCACGTAAATCTTGACCGCGCCAGGTTTCATTTGTTTCAACAATCTCGGACTTGCCAAACGATCATAGACTACAGCATCGGCTTTACCGATGGATTCCCACCCTTTTACCGTAATTAGCTTTGCATCCCCAGGACCTGCTCCTACCAAAAAGACCTTCCCCACCATGTCTTCATCCCCTAACTTCTGCCAGTATCCGCTCTGCTCCCCGTTCGATCAATCTCCAAGCCACTTCTTCTCCCAGACGAACCGGGTCTTTGCCAGTCAGAGCTTCCTTAAGAATCAGTCCACCATCCGGTGTACCGACCATACCTGTTAATTGTAACGTGTTTTTGCCATTCAGGGAATCTGCATCTTGCTGAGGCACCCACACCGCATGAGCACCAATCGGAACCTGACAGCCCCCATTCAATACACTGAGAAAACGGCGTTCCGCCTGTACAGGAAATGCTGTCTCGGGATCATTATACAGCTGCAACAAGTGCAACAATTCCTCATCGTCTTCACGGCATTCGATACCAAGCGCCCCCTGACCCACAGCCGGAAGGCAAGCTGTCTCGGTCAAGTACTCGGTAATCCGGTCTTCCCAGCCCATTCGGTACAACCCAGCAGCAGCCAGAATAATCGCATCAAGGCCTTCAGTCTCCAGCTTCCGCAGACGGGAATCGATATTGCCGCGAAGCGATTCCAATTGCAAATCTGGACGATAGGCTTTTAATTGACTGGATCGGCGCAGACTGCTTGTCCCAACTCTTGCGCCTTCTGGCAATTGATCCAGCGTAAGTCCACCATTGGAAATCAGCGCATCCCGTGGATCTGCACGACGGGGAACAGCGCCATTAATTAATCCTTCGGGTAACTCGGAGGGCATATCCTTCATGCTATGCACAGCCATATCAATGGTACGATCAAGCATCGCCTGTTCAATTTCTTTGACAAACAATCCTTTGCCTCCCACTTTTGACAGCGTTACATCCAGAATGAGATCTCCCTTTGTAACAATCTTATGTACTTCAAAGTCAAAAGCTAATCCTTCCCGCTCACAAATGTCGCGTAAATCCTGAATGACATGACCTGTCTGGGTTAACGCAAGCGCGCTCTGTCTACTTCCAACTTTAATTGTACGCATATCTATACTTCCTCCTGATTACGGGATATCCAGTCCCCGATTTCTTCTTCGGTCCACCACCGGAAATGGCCTGTACGAATATCTTCTAGTATGTTCATCTCAGTTAACTGCCGAAGCAACGTACTTCTAAGACTAGCAGAAGATACGCGTGCCTTCACCTCGGTCCTCATCTGGTGCAAAAACTCAAGGTACGTCTCATACTCATCACCGAACTGTCGTTCGAGTGTGGCTCGTATCTCAGCAGCTGCTGCCGGCCCCGCCCCTGCTGTGGATATCGCTATGCTTAATCTTCCACGTCTGACTACGCTTGGCGTAATAAAGCTGCTGTGCTCCGAAGATATCGCGTCATTCACCAATATGCCCGCATTCCCAGCATCCCGAACCACAGTTGAATTGACCTCTGATCGGTCAGTCGCTGCATATACGAGAAAGGCCCCCCGCAAATCTCCATTGCGGTAGGACCGGTCTATCCATTGAATTCGGGATTCATGATGCAGTTGTTTTAATAAGGGAGTAAGCTCCGGACTGATGACCGTAATCTGAGCCTCGGCATGCAGCAATCCCTTAATTTTACGCTCGGCAACACGTCCACCACCAACCACATAGCACTTCTTGCCTGAAGTATTCACAAATATTGGTGTGTAACGCTCCATCTCCTTCACTCTCCCGTCCAACGATGAAACGCTGAATACGCATTGGATAAAAAACTCACAATGACCAATCCGTATCCGATCAGTGTCCATCTTGCCATGATGATCGTAGAGAACTGTTTTCTTCTCTTGAATACGAAGTAACCTACGTAGATAGCTATAGCAAGACCTGTAGCAATTACTTTGAGGTCCAGTAGCAAGATCCATCGTCTTTCCGCCACAATGGATAATACGGCAAGCATTACAGAAACACCAAGGAGCGGTGTTCCTATCAACGTAGCACCATCCATGTACTTACCGATCACTTCCAGGCTCGGCAGTCGGCGCATCGTATCATTCCACTTTTTTTTCTTCAACTTATGGTGCAAGAATAGATATAACAAGGCAAATACCGTAGCAACGGTTAACGCCGCAAAACCAAGATTCGCCAAGGTGATATGCATGATGAGTAATCCATGTACTGTTTGCCAGTTATGCAGGGATATCACTCCGGCCGTAAACCACAGGCGGTTCAATACCGTAACGGAAAAACCAACAACATTCAGCAATAAAATCACAAATTCAGAACGCTGGATACGAGTCATGACAAGAGACATCAGCACAATACTGAATGAAAATATAAACAAAAAATCAAAGGTGGTGTAGATGGGAAAATGCCCTTCAGTCCACATGCGCAAAATGACATGTGTGACCTGAAGTCCCCAAACAACGACAAGAAACCCTGTGCCTGTCCGCTTCGCCCCCGCATTGCGTCGAATGCAGTCCGAGAAATAGAACAGTAGGCTCAGGGCATACATATAGATTAAAGCTTCATAGACTTGTTCAGCAACGGTCAAGCTGCCCACCCGCCTTATACGCCTGCCGGAGCATAAGCCGGCACGGGGTCTTGCCGGTTTTCGTTAAGGTGAGCGGCTGGTTTCGCCAGAGCTGTGGCGTCACTCTGACTCACTTTTTCAGCGGCCATCTCCACTGCATTTTCCAAAGCGAAAATCTGAGTAAACATGCGCAGAGCTTCATCACCTTGCTTCGTTCCTGCCATTTCCTTAATCCGATTAATCGGATCTGTCGTCATTTGATTCACAATACTCTTGGTCAAACGACGAATGACTTTACGCTGATGTTCATCAAGCTCAGGCAGTTTATTAAACAGGCTATCCATCGTTTCTTCATGAATGGAGACACCTTTTTCCTGCAAAGCGCGAATAACGGGACGAACACCCAACGTTTTGAGCCAATGGTAATAATCTTCCATCTCAAGCTCAATCATTCTCTCAATCTTGGCAGCTTCCACCTTACGCATCTCCAGGTTGCTCTCCACGATTCCTTCCAGATCATCAATGTCATAGAGATATACGTTGGATAACTCAGCAATCGCCGGATCAATATCCCGTGGAACCGCAATATCAATCAGGAACAATGGACGGGATTGACGACGCTTCATGCTCTCCCGTACCACTGCCGCATCCATGACATAACGTTCAGCTCCAGTAGAACTAATCACAATGTCCACTTCATTAAGACGATCTAATGCTTGTTCCATCGTACAAGGTGTGCCCCGGAACTTGGCTGCCAACTCTTCGGCTCTTGCGAGCGTACGATTTGCCACGATGACTTCGGATGCCCCGTTGGCATAGAGATGTTTCACGGTTAGTTCACTCATCTTGCCGGCACCCAATATGAGCACCTTCTTATCTGTGAACATGCCAAAGATCCTCTTACCAAGCTCAACAGCAGCATAACTGACAGATACGGCGCTCTCCCCGATGGAGGTCTCCGAATGGGCCCGTTTGCCCAGTGTAACTGCCTGTTTGAACAGCATATTAAACCAGGTACCTGTTGATTTCTCTTCCTGAGCTTTAAGAAAAGCCTGTTTCACCTGTCCAAGTATCTGAGTCTCACCAATGACCATGGAATCAAGTCCGCAGATCACACGGAACAAATGGCGCATGGCTTGGTCATCTTCATATATATATAAGTGTTGCGTAAATTCTTCCCGTGGTACATTAAACCATTGTTCCATGAATGTTCGAATAAAATAACCACACATGTGAAGACGGTCCACCACAACATACAACTCGGTACGGTTACATGTGGCTACGATTACACCTTCCAATACACTCTTGGTCAGCTTGAGCTGCTGCAGCGCTTCAGACAAGTCCTTTTCTGCAAATGTGAATCGTTCCCTAACCTCTACAGGCGCCGTGCGATAATTCAAACCAACGACAACGATGTGCATTGCAAGTTCACCTGCCTAATAAATTTCCAATCAAAGTGCTTACTGCATATGTCTATCCATTTATGATTGACATGGTTAATTATATCACACATCATAGCCGTGACCGGGTCATTTTTATGAAATGTTTATGAAATCCCCATGTTCATCATCATATGCACTGTCATTTATTGTAGTGTCTCACCAAAGTTCCCCGTTATGCGTTAAAAAGTGTCGATTATGAATATTCATAATGATATGGACATTTAAAACAAATAGCCATGGAATGATTCCATGGCTATTAAAGTTTGGGAGGTTATGCGTCCATCCCGATATGTGAACATTGTGTATGCAATATACTATTTATTTAAACCCATTCTGAATGTTTGTTCATCTCTGGTGTTTCAACTTGCAATTCGCCCAATCCACGTACCAGCTTCTTTGCATACGTTTTTTCAGGCTTTAATACGGATACCAGGTAGTCAATGGCCAACTGTGGGTCAACGGTATCCCCGCAAGTGTAACAATCAATTGCTGCAAAACCTCTCTCAGGATACGTATGAATGGAGAGGTGACTCTCCGACAAGAGTACAAGTACGGTCGCTCCCTGTGGGTCAAACTGCTTGGACTGCACGGACATTACTGTCGCACCACATGCCTCCGCTGCTTCAACCATTTGGGCTTGCAAGTACTCCGCATTGTTCAGTAGATTAAAGTCGACACCCCAAGTATCAACAGCAACGTGTCTTCCGAAAGTTGAATATTCCACCCTTCGGTTCCCCCTTCCTAGGAATAAAATGTTTGAAAAATTTCATCCGCTAGGACCTACGTCATTCACTTCCCGAGGGAAAAATCTCTCGCAACATATAATGTCCTGAGTGAATCCTGGTTCCTATATTGTTTTCAACGAGATTAAAAATAACATTGAATCCGAGTGAAATCAACCCTTTTCCAGAAGATTGTAAAATAAATATTTTCACTTCCGGATGATTTGACCCTACAACAAAAAAACCCCCTGAAACCTCCGCATTGGCAAGTGCCAAGACCCGGAAGATACAAGGGAATTCGTTACATTCTTACGTGTATAGACATACACTTTCAGGTTAATAAGCTTCAAGCTCAAACAACCGTTTTTGATAACGAACAAGAGTCTCATCAATCTGATGAAGCTGATCAGCAGTCGCATCTTTTCTAGTGTCCAGCAGTGAATCAATCTCGGCATACACACGGTTGATTTCGCGTTCTACATCTCTGGCCAGGAACAGATGTTGCAATTCGAGCAACGTATTTTTGTATTCATAGATCACTCGGGTATTCTCCCCGGTTTTCTCCACAATTTTACGGACAGTGCCTTGAGCATAAACATACGTCATGGTGAACCCTTTATAGATTCGATGAACGACCCCGTCACCCTTAAAAGTCATAAAGAGCTTCCGGACAACATTGGTCAGATGCAGATTCACCAGGCGGCAAGATAACTCACAGATATAAAATCCTTCTATGCGGTCAAAAGGGAAATGAACCTCTTCTCCACTTACATCCCCCAGCACAACCTCCTGACATCCATTGTCCAACACCTTAACCCGATGATGGAGTCGGCCGTCTTCTGTCATGCGCAAAAACTGATGCATCTGGGGTTCTGACAATTTCATAGTGGCCTTAACATACTCTGTGGCTAACCGCTGAGCCATACAAATCTCCTCAATTCTTTCCCGATTGTTTTGCCTTCCTGCACTGTAGCAGTAATCTCAAAATTCTTCAGGCCGGCGAAGCCGGTGTTTTGGGTACTGTTGGCAATATGCACCTATGCTCATTATACACTACCTTAACGCTATATTTCTCCAGACCCAGATGATGAATTCTCACGAAATCCCATAAATAACCGGATTAATCTTGATCTCATCCAAGATTCACTTAACATGCTCACTTTCCCACACTAAAACTGTATACTATCTCGGTTATCCGTTAATTTCGTTGTTTTCTTCCTCTTCAGCAGTACCCTCTGCATCCAGCACTGGTGCATACTTATCTATGCGGGCATGGCGGGTAATGATGTCCCATAACTCCTCTTTCCCCAATCCCTCTTCGGATGAAAACGGCACAAACAAATCCCCTGAACGAAGACCCAGTGATTCCTTAATAACTTTGATATGTTTGGCTCTACGTGTTTTGGGAATCTTGTCCATCTTGGTTGCTACGACAACCAAAGGCAATCCATTGTGACGAAGCCATTCATTCATCATCTTATCTTCCTTGGATGGCTCATGTCTCATATCTACCATCTGCATAACCAGTTTCAATTCCTCGCGTCCGAGCAGGTATTTCTCCATCATTTTACCCCAGGCAAAGCGCTGCTCTTTGGAAACCTTGGCGTAACCATATCCCGGGAAATCGACGAAGTAGAGATCCTGATTAATTTTATAATAGTTCAGCTGCTGTGTTTTACCTGGTGTCGCACTCGTCCGAGCCAGATTTTTACGATTGATCAAACGGTTGATCAGGGAAGATTTCCCCACATTGGATCGACCCGCCAACGCAATCTCTGGCAGACCGTCCTCTGGGTATTGTTCAGGCCGAACGGCACTGATAATAAATTCAGATTGATTTACTTTCATATTGTATCTTTCCTCTCTTGAACGCCTTTGCTATGCATAACCTGTTGAAGTTATTATGCCATGGATTGTTCTATCATACCAAAAAAACCGTTCCAGCGGACGCCGAAGCCTCCGCAGAACGGTCTACTCTTCATACGAACCTTTCGGATACGTGGATTACAGGTGGATTCCTGCCTGCTCAACAAGCGCATGCTGCAATACCTGATCCATATGGGCGACCGGGACAAACTCCACATCTTCCTTGATGCTGTCTGGAATGTCACGCAGATCCCGTTCGTTATCCTTAGGCAATAATATTTTTTTATAACCTGCACGATGGGCTGCCAGTGATTTCTCTTTCAAACCACCAATTGGCAACACACGTCCACGCAATGTTATTTCACCAGTCATGGCGATATCCTTGGATACATGTTTGTTCGTCAGAGCTGAGATTAACGCTGTTGCCATCGTAATCCCGGCAGATGGACCATCCTTCGGAATCGCTCCTTCCGGAACGTGGATATGAATATCGTTCTTCTCATGGAAATCAGGCGCGATCCCAAGCTGCGTAGCTTTGGAACGTGTGTAACTGAATGCGGCTTGTGCCGATTCCTTCATGACATCCCCCAGTTTACCTGTAAGGGTCAATTTACCTGTTCCAGGCACAACAGTCACTTCAATGACAAGGGTATCTCCGCCAACTTCAGTCCACGCCAGACCCGTTACGGTACCAATCTGATCTTCCAGTTCGGCCATGCCATAACGGAACTTGCCAGGTCCAAGATAGTCTTTGATCTCATCTGATGTGATGTTAATCTGACCTTCTACACCAGACACGATATTCTTGGCAGCTTTCCGGCACAACGAAGCCATCTGCTGTTCCAGATTACGTACACCTGACTCCCGTGTATATTCACGAATTACACGCAACAACGCGTCATCCGGGATTTCCAGTTGCTCTTCTTCCAGACCATGGTCCTGCTTCTGTTTGGGCAACAAATAGTTTTTCGCAATTTGCAGCTTCTCCAGCTCCGTGTAACCAGGGATGTTGAGCATTTCCATCCGATCCAGCAATGGACGCGGAATATTGTGTACCGTATTGGCAGTTGTTATAAACATAACGTTGGATAAGTCAAACGGCAATTCTACAAAGTGATCACTAAACGTATTATTCTGTTCCGGATCAAGGACTTCAAGTAACGCTGCAGAAGGGTCTCCGCGGAAATCTGAAGCCATCTTATCAATCTCGTCGAGCAGGAATACCGGATTAAGTGAACCCGCCGTTTTCATTCCCTGAATGATACGACCAGGCATGGCTCCTACATAGGTGCGTCGGTGTCCACGAATCTCAGCTTCATCGCGCACGCCGCCAAGAGAGATTCTGACAAACTCCCGTCCCAGCGATCTCGCGATCGAACGGGCAAGTGATGTTTTACCGACCCCTGGAGGTCCAACTAGGCAGAGAATTGGCCCTTTAAGCTTCTTGACGAGCTTCTGGACCGCCAGATATTCAAGCACACGTTCTTTGGGCTTTTCCAATCCGTAATGATCTGCATTGAGCACATCCTCGGCTTTTTGGATATCCAGATCATCTGCTGTCATCTGGCTCCAAGGAAGGCCAAGCAGCCAATCCACATAGTTGCGGATGACTCCGCCCTCGGCTGAGCTTGCAGGCATTTTCTCCAGTCGATCAATTTCTTTCTCAACCTTTTCTTTCACCTTGTCCGGCAAGCCGAGTTCTTCCATCTGCGTGCGAAGTTCCTCAACCTCACCCGCTCGGCCTTCTTTTTCACCCAGTTCTTTCTGGATTGCTTTCATCTGCTCACGCAAATAATATTCCTTCTGCGTTTTCTCCATCTGTTTCTTCACACGTTGGCTGATCTTGCGTTCAAGCTCCAGCACTTCGCGCTCATTGTTCAGGATATCCAGCAATTTCTCCAGACGTTCCCGAACGTCGATGGTCTCCAGAATTTCCTGTTTATCCTTGATCTTCAAGGACAGGTGACTCGTGATGACATCGGCCAAACGCCCTGGTTCTTCAATGTCAGACACCGCAGCAAGTGTCTCTGGCGTCACTTTTTTGGACAGATTAATATAATTCTCGAACTGGTTCAGAACGGTACGCATCAAGGCATCCGTCTCCGGATGGGTATTCTCCTCTTCAGGCAGCTCTTTTGCCAGTACTTCATAATATTCCTCGTTGTCCGTATATTCAATAATTTCAGCCCGTTCCAAGCCTTCCACGAGTACACGAATCGTACCATTCGGAAGCTTCAGCATCTGTCTGACCTTGGCCACGGTTCCGATTCTGAAAATGTCTTCTTGTGTTGGTTCTTCAATATTTACTTCGGCTTGGGAACATAGGAGAATCAGATGTTCTTCTACCATCGCTTTTTCTAAAGCCTTGACCGATTTCTCCCGGCCCACATCGAGATGCAGTACCATACTCGGGTAGACGAGAAGTCCTCTTAAAGGCAGTAAAGGAAAACGACGACCTTTCGCTTTGCTCGGTCCCATCGCTTTCGCACCTCCAATGGCTCTCAGGTTGTAGTCATTCATTATTCTATCAAATGTTCACATAAAAAACCAATGAAGGGAAGCGTTTAGCAGCTTCCCGAATCTGTAACCTGTCCTGGACGAGGCACGTCAGCACGCAAATAGGAAGCAGATGCCGGTGGAAAAATCTCCGGTGCAGGGGTAACTGTCTCCTCTGCAAGCTTCGTCTGTTCCATCTGTTGTTCCGGAACCCAGGCGAACACTTCACGGAATACGTCCTGTACCGTATCTACCGGAATAACGCGCAAACCATCCAGATTCTCGAAAATGGACTGCCAGTTCTCCGCGGGAATAATAACCGTCTTCGCTCCCGCCTGAAAAGCAGCCTCCACCTTGGCCAGCACGCCACCAATTGGCTTGACCCGACCATGAATACTGATCTCGCCAGTCATCGCTGTCTCATGATCCACAGGACGTCCCTGAATGGCTGATGTAATGGCAGTCGCCATGGCAATTCCGGCTGATGGACCATCAATAGGCGTCCCGCCTGGGAAATTCACGTGTAAATCGTAATCATTCGGACGAATACCCATGGCTTTTAATACGGTTAACACATTTTCAACCGAGCCTTTAGCCATACTTTTCCGCCGGAGTGTACGCGAACCGCCTCCAATCTCTTCTTCATCCACAACGCCTGTAATGTTAATTCGGCCTTGATCTTTAAGAGCCGGAACAGCAGACACTTCAATCTCCAAAATGGTTCCCATATTCGGTCCGTATACCGCCAAGCCGTTAACAAACCCCACCTGAGGCTGTGAAGGGACCTTCCGGTCAGGCCGTGGCTGAATCTGACTGCTACCAGCAACCCACTCTACATCGGACGCTTGGAGCGTCTCACGCTTCTCTGTCAGCGCAAGTCCAGCAGCCAGCTGGATGATATTGACCGCTTCACGTCCGTTGGTTGCATATCGCTTAACCACCTCAACGGCATCCGGACACGGACTGAACCCTATTTTCTGAACAGCATCTTCTGCAATTCGTCCAATCTCTTCAGGCAACAAAGGACGGAAATAAACTTCCATGCAGCGCGAACGCAAGGCCGGTGGCAGTTCATGAGGGGAACGTGTCGTTGCTCCAACAAGGCGGAAATCGGCTGGCAGGCCATTTTGAAAAATATCGTGGATATAAGCAGGAGTATGCGTGTCTTCAGAGTTATAGTACGCACTCTCCAAAAACACCTTGCGATCCTCCAACACTTTCAACAGCTTATTCATCTGAATCGAATGCAATTCACCAATTTCATCAATAAAAAGCATTCCCCCATGCGCTTTGGTCACAGCCCCCGGTTTTGGTTGGGGAATACCTGCAACGCCCATGGCTCCTGCTCCCTGATATATCGGATCATGAACCGAACCAATTAAGGGGTCCGCAATACCACGCTCATCAAAACGGGCTGTTGTTGCATCCAGCTCGGTGAATTTCGCGTCTGGTTTGAAAGGGGAAGACGGATTCTTCTTCGCCTCTTCCAGCACAACCCTTGCGGCAGCGGTCTTCCCGACTCCGGGAGGGCCATAAATGATAACATGTTGCGGATTCGCACTGCATAATGCAGCTTTAAGGGCACGAAGCCCGTCTTTTTGCCCAACAATATCATTAATGGTAGCTGGACGCGTCTTCTCCGACAGCGGCTTGGTGAGTGAGATCGAGCGCAGCTTGCGCAGTTTCTCCAGTTCCTTGCGAGATTCACGCTCAACAGCACTGCGGTTGGTTTTCTGGCCACGCAGCAGGTTCCAGAAATACAAACCAATCACCACTCCAAAAAATAACTGAATCAACATTATGAACATTCCGAAATCACCCATGTCTCAACATCCTCCTTCTGTCCCTATTCTCATATGAGATCATGCTAATACTTGGTAGTATAGCCTTTTCAACGAGACGTAAACGGGCAATGCGGAATTTGTAGACGAGAATATAAAAAGCTCGCCATTGCTGGCGAGCTTTTGTTGTGACAGGATATGAATCAATCAGTGCGAACGACCAGGAATAACACCTGTCTCTTCGTAAGCTTCGACGATTTTGTCGATCTCTTTTTTCAATTCCTCAACCATGATTTCTTCAGGCACTTTACGGATCATCTTGCCATGACGGAACAAGAGACCTTCTCCACGAGCACCAGCAATCCCGATATCCGCTTCTTTGGCCTCACCTGGACCATTAACCGCACAACCCAATACCGATACTTTAATCGGTACCTTAAGTTTGGAGATATACTCTTCCACTTCGTTGGCGATGGAGAACAGGTCGATATCCAAACGTCCACATGTTGGGCAAGAGATCAATGTTGCTGCATTCGTAATAAGTCCAAATGTTTTGAGCAGATCACGAGCAACCTTGATTTCTTCTACCGGGTCCGCACTCAGTGAGATCCGCATCGTAGAACCAATACCCATGGACAACAAGGCTCCCATACCTGCAGAGCTTTTGATCGTACCGGAGAACAGTGTACCTGCTTCGGTAATCCCGAGGTGCAGCGGATACGGAATAATCTGAGCTGCTTTGGTATACGCCTCAATGGCCATCGGCACATCCGATGCTTTGAGTGACACGATGATATCGTGGAAATCAAGCTCTTCCAGAATACCAATGTGATACAATGCACTTTCTACCATAGCATCAGCCGTAGGATACCCATACTTCTCAAGAAGATGGTTTTCCAGAGATCCCGCATTTACCCCGATCCGAATTGGAATACCGCGCTCTTTACATGCTTTCACGACTTCTTCCACTTTGGAACGTTTACCGATGTTACCTGGATTAATCCGTACTTTATCAATACCGTTCTCAATCGCAAGCAAAGCCAGCTTATAGTTAAAATGAATGTCCGCTACGAGCGGTATATTAATGCGTTTTTTGATTTCCTTGATGGCTGCGGCAGCTTCCTCGTTATTCACCGTGACACGTACCACTTGACAGCCCGCTTCTTCCAGTCGCAGAATCTCTGCAACCGTTGCTTCAACATCTGCCGTTTTGGTTGTACACATACTTTGGATAATGACTTCGTTACTGCCACCGATCGTTACGTTTCCCACTTTCACGGGACGTGTATCCTGTCTTAAATACATGAGTGATTTCTCTCCCCACAACGTCAAAGCTCCACCCTGACAGAGACATGAATTCGCCTTCTGCCAAAGTGGAGAACTGACAAGTCTATATTTCAGAGTTCAACGGGATTCAGGCCTTCATTAGGCGCTTTCTTCCTGCTTATCGTCCTTCGATTGGCTTAGTTCAGGCACAACTCTTTTCTCAACTACTTCTTCGGTAATGACACAATTCGTAACATCTTCACGTGAAGGCACTTCATACATGATTTCAAGCATGATCCCTTCAATGATGGCACGTAATCCACGTGCACCTGTGTTACGTTTAATTGCTTCTTTGGCAATCGCAAGCAATGCAGCTGGTTCAAATACCAGATTCACATTATCCAGCTCAAGCAGTTTTTGGTACTGTTTGGTAAGCGCATTTTTTGGTTCGGAAAGAATCCGTACCAAGGTATCTTCATCCAGCGGCTCCAAAGTGGAGATGACTGGCAGACGGCCTACAAACTCCGGAATCAGACCAAATTTCAGCAAATCTTCCGGCAATACCATGCCCAGGTATTCGCCTGGTTTCAGATCTTTTTGCTCAGAAACAGTATTAAAACCAATGACTTTTTTACCGATACGGCGTTTGATCATTTGCTCCAGACCATCAAAGGCACCGCCGCAGATGAACAGAATGTTCGTTGTATCGATCTGAATGAATTCTTGATGAGGATGTTTGCGGCCACCTTGTGGTGGTACAGAAGCCACAGTTCCTTCAAGAATTTTCAAGAGAGCCTGTTGCACACCTTCGCCCGAGACATCACGAGTGATGGATGGGTTTTCGGATTTACGCGCTACTTTATCAATCTCATCGATATAAATAATGCCACGCTCTGCTTTTTCCACATCATAATCAGCAGCCTGGATCAGTTTGAGCAGGATGTTCTCTACATCCTCACCCACATAACCTGCTTCTGTTAATGACGTAGCATCCGCAATCGCAAAAGGTACATTCAAAATTTTTGCCATCGTTTGTGCAAGCAACGTTTTACCAGAACCCGTAGGTCCTAACAGCAAAATGTTACTCTTCGACAATTCAACGTCTTCGATCTTGCTTTGGGTGTTGATCCGTTTGTAGTGATTATACACCGCAACAGACAATGATTTTTTCGCTTGTTCCTGTCCAATAACATATTGATCCAGAATATTACGAATTTCTTTTGGTTTTGGAATATCTTTGAGGTCTATTTCTTCATCATGACCGAGTTCTTCCTCAACGATTTCGGTGCAAAGTTCGATACATTCATCACAAATGTACACGCCTGGTCCAGCGACCAGCTTACGTACCTGCTCCTGAGATTTACCGCAAAAAGAGCATTTCAGTTGCCCTTTCTCATCGTTAAATTTAAACATGAAACCACCCCTTTAGGAATTGATCGGTCTACTGAGCACCTGGTCAATAATGCCGTACGTCTTAGCTTCTTCAGCGCTCATGAAGAAGTCACGGTCTGTATCCCGCTCAATTTTCTCAAGAGGTTGACCCGTACGATCGACGTATATTTGATTCAGTTTCTGACGTGTTTTAATAATCCATTCTGCGTGTATCTTAATATCCGCAGCCTGTCCTTGAATACCGCCAAGTGGCTGATGAATCATTACTTCACTGTTCGTCAGCGCATATCTCTTGCCAGGTGCACCGGCTGTTAGCAATAACGAGCCCATGCTTGCTGCCATCCCTACGCAAATGGTAGATACATCCGGCTTGATAAATTGCATCGTATCGTATATACCCATCCCTGCGGTGACAGAACCACCAGGTGAGTTAATGTACAAGCTGATATCCTTTTCAGGATCGTCGGCTGCCAAAAACAAAAGCTGTGCTATGACAAGATTGGCTACATCGTCATCAATCGCACTGGTTAGAAAGATAATGCGATCTTTCAGCAAACGTGAATATATATCGTAAGACCGCTCGCCTCGATTGGTTTGTTCTATAACCATTGGCACCAGACTCATGAGACCAACCTCTTTTCTACATGTAATTAGACATAGGCCACCTGTAAAGCAAACCCAAATTCATTCTAACACTTTCCTGTGACAATGTCATTTTTCACAAGAGGGGTCAGATATCAGTTTGATTACTTTTTTAGCCTGATCATATTTAACCATGTTTTCTATGTATGTGCAAATTGAAGCCATCCTATGCCGTCTTGCCGTTTTTTATTTGCTTGAAGTACATAGGTATGTAAAAAGTGTACACAGATCAGTAAAATTAGTTTACATCCATATAATTACTTCATTTTCTATAAAATGGATGTAATAATTTAAAAATAAGGCACGCAATAATTCACGTGCCTTATCGTTTATTCAACTGACAAGTTGATCACAGCTTGTCTTATTTTTCGTCAGCTTCTGCAACAACTTCTTCAGCCGGAGCTTCAACTGGTTCAACAACTGTGCTGTTCTCAACAAGAACGTCAATCGTTTTACGCAGTTTCACTTCATCGCGAAGGCTGTCCAGGGAACCATTACCTTCGAGGATGCCACGGATCTCTTCAGCAGGACGCTTGTAAGATTCAGCCATTTTCTCGAGTTCTTGATTCACTTCTTCATCAGATACTTCAATGTTCTCCGCTTTACCTACAGCTTCAAGCACCAGGTTGTTGCGAACACGTTTGGAAGCATCTTCTTGCATTTGTCCTCTCAGGTCAGCTTGAGTCTGGCCAGAGAAGCTCAGGAACATTTCAAGGTTCATACCTTGGTTACGCAGACGGTTGTCGAAATCACGCATCATGTTTTGTACTTCGCTGTCAACCATTGCAGCCGGAATGTCCACTTCAGCGTTCTCAGCCACTTTTTCTACAACTGCATTTTCTTGTGCAGCTTTGGCTTCGTCTGCTTTACGGGATTCCAATTGTGTTTTCAGGTCAGCTTTGTACTCTTCAAGCGTGTCAAATTCGCTAACATCTTTAGCAAACTCATCATCCAATGCAGGAAGCTGTTTGCGCTTGATTTCGTGAATTTTCACTTTGAATACCGCTTGTTTGCCAGCAAGTTCTGCTGCATGGTAGCTCTCTGGGAAAGTCACTTCAACGTCTTTGAAGTCACCTGTGGACAGACCCACAACTTGCTCTTCAAATCCAGGAATGAATGTGTTGGAACCCAGTTCCAGGGAATAACGCTCAGCTTGTCCACCTTCGAAAGGTACACCATCAACGGAACCGTCGAAGTCGATTACTGCAACGTCGCCGTTAGCAGCGGAACCTTCGTCAAGTACAACGAGTTCAGCGTGACGTTGTTGAAGACGCTCAAGTTCTTCATTCACGTCTGCTTCAGTTACTTCACCTTTTGCTACAGCAACTTCGATTCCTTTGTACTCACCCAGAGTCACTTCAGGTTTCACAGTTACTTTCGCTTTGAACTTGAATGTTTGTCCTTTAGCGAATTGTTCAACATCTACGTCAGGACGATCAACCGGGAAGATATCCGTTTGGTCGATTGCTTCTGTATAAGCTTCAGGAAGCAAAATGTCGATTGCTTCTTGATAAAGACTCTCTACACCAAAACGTGCTTCGAAGATGGAACGTGGTACTTTACCTTTACGGAATCCAGGTACGTTTGCTTGTTTAACCACTTTATTAAAAGCTTTGTCGAGTGCTGCGGTTACACGATCCGCATCCACTTCAACCTCAAGAACCCCAAGGTTCTTCTCTATCTTTTCCCAAGTTGCTTTCATTGTATACTTTCCCCTCCAAAATTCACATGTTCACGTAGGCAATCACGTACAAAATAACCATTTTAGTATAAACAAGATTAGATTCTTTTTCAAGGGGAATCCCTTGATAGAGTTTAAGGAAAACGTTTCCGGCCTCGATTACCCGTCCAAACCGGCAGATACAAACTGTTTCATGGAACGATAAGCCTGCTCGAGTCGAAAGCGCATCGCCCCTGTCACAGCATACATTGAGCGTGTATTCTCCTCATCATGCGAACCACCTAGACTGTCTGCAACGGTCATATGTAGGGCTGCTGCCCATATATCTGTCATGGAATCATTTTCTTCCAGCATCGATATATAATCGCGGGTTCCATACACCGCCATGACATATTGTATCCACAGTTCCTGGGCAAAGTAAAAGAGCGTAGGTTCGTGAACCTCCGTCTGATCTGCCACTCGTTCCAGAATCTGAACAATTTGAAGCGGGAATTCCTCTGGTTTAAGAGGCACCGTATCGATCTCGACTTCAACCTGCTCTTCGCCTCTCGTAAACTGGATCATACCTTGAACACCTCGGCGACGCAAGGTTTGCAACACCCGAAATTGAAGCAAAGGGTGAAGCGTCTTGTCTTTTAACCAATGGGTAAGTGCCTCGTCAATCTTCGGTAGATCCAGATAGGCCAGCTGCTCCAAGGCCAGCATCGTCTGTTCGGATAGCGGCTCCTCCATTACAGTACGAAGCATCTTATCTGCATATCCATCATCCTGTTCAAGCTTCATTCGAGCATGATGCCGTGCCATGTCATCCTCACTGATCTCTTCTTCCTCTTCCCGTTCTTCAAGAATGGCAGGCGAGGTTTCTTCATATTGAGGGAACGCCGCCTGAAGCCATTCGAGCAGGGCCCGCCATTCATCATAATGGCGCTCTTCCTGTCCCTGACATTGCAGCAAAAAGTGAAGCAATTTCATCGCTTCACCATACCGTTCATTTTCAAGCATAACTGTCAATTGAATCTGGTAATAGTCCAGCGTCTTAGGAAACAGCACAATATTGTTGTTATGCTCGGTTTCCGGGGTCGTGGATTCCTTAATGGGAGCACCTCCTCTATATCCTGAATCTCCAGTTGGAATCAACTTAAATAGATGTATATATTAAAACGAATGTCGATCTATTTTTTGAGTTCTCCTGATATTCTAACATAACCGTAAATATAATGAAAAAAACGTTACTGCCGCCAAATATCATATACGAAAAACAGATTAAAATAAAATGCTTGATATTCCTGTATGCATATGATAAAATCAATTTTGCTTGAAAAAATTCATGTCTCAGTAGCTCAGCTGGATAGAGCAACGCCCTTCTAAGGCGTCGGTCGGGGGTTCGAATCCCTCCTGGGACGTAAAAAA
>JADGJL010000580.1:0-17631 GCA_027600665.1 Irineochytrium annulatum
ACCTCCTCCCATCGCCCCACCCATCTGACCATTCATCGCCCCGTTCATTGGCTGACCAACCCCGCCGCCCATCTGCCCACCCATTTGTCCACCCATCCCCATCCCCATGCCTTGCGCTTGCATATTCTGATAATCCGCGAAATACACGTGGTTCATCGCGTCCTTTGCCGAAATCCTCATGTGCGGCTGATACTGTATCATCCTGTTCAAAAGGTCGAGCGCGTACTGATCCAGCATGCCCAGCTTCGTCGTGAGCGGCTGGGGCGGATACATCGGGAACGTTTTTTTGTACTCCGGCAGCTCCGAGACGCGGGGCCACGTCGCCTCCGTAGGCGTTCCAAGGAACTTGAAGATCTTAAGCAGCTGATCGTCGTTCGTCTTCCCCGGGAACAGGGGTTTGCCGGAATACATCTCGGCCATGATGCAGCCGGCGGACCAAATGTCGATTGAGGTCGAATAATTACGGGAGCCGAGGAGCACGTCGGGGGCGCGATACCAGAGCGTAACGACCTCGTTCGAAAAGGTGTTGACAGGGATGCCGAAGGCGCGTGCGAGGCCAAAGTCGGCGAGCTTGAGCTCGTATTTGCTGTTGATAAGGAGGTTCTGGGGTTTGAGATCTCGGTGGAGCACTCTGCAGCGAAAGTTAGCACAAGGCGGCACCCGCAGAAGGAGTAACACTGACCTGTTTTCGTGACAAAACGCAATACCGGCCAACAGCTGGCCCATAAACTGTTTACACAACTGTGGCTGAATGGCCCCATTGTTACCCTGCGTGTCCATAAACTTCTTCAAATCCTAAATCGTGAGTCAGCTCCCCGATCCCACCACTCCCACGCGCAAACGTCCCTCACCATATCCATGTACTCGAAGATCAACGTCAACGTCTTCTCCGTATGGATGACATCGTACAACCTAACGATGTTGGCATGCTTCAGCTCCTTCATCAACGATATTTCCCGAATGGCCGTCGACGGCGCCCCCTCCTCCGCATCCAGATGGATCTCCTTCAGGGCCACCACGTCCGCCGTCAGCCGGTTCTTCCCCTTGTGGACCGTTGCGTACGTCCCCTGCGATCATGTCAACACGATGCACGATTGTGTAGGTGGGAGAGTTGATTAGGTGGTTGATCAAGCAGCCTTCAACACGATCGGGTACGAACCTCGCCCAGCTTCTCCAATCGCATGTATCGCTGGAAGGGAACATTACGATCGTTAGAACGGCGAACAGCGGACGGGCTTCGATTAGGCCGGGATGCGGGCGTGGACTTACCTCCATGATGGGTCTGCGGCCAGCTGCTTGAATTGCAGAATGGGCGAATGCTGTGCCGCGCGAATTCCACCAACCTGCTAGCGTCGAATACCAGCCAGAATGAACGATTAAGAGGGAAGCACAATATGTATGAGATTTTTTCTTTCCAGAAATGATCAAGTACAAAGGACGAGCCAGGTAAACATGCGGGTCAGTGAACTAGGGACATAAAGCTCCATCCGCGGCGCCAACGGGCAATAAACACCCCGACGGGCCGCCAATGCGATAACGAAACAAAAAGAAAGACGAAGAATAGAATATAGTTCATCATTTCTCTAGCGCCGCCATAGCCTCCTTCATGAAGACGCCCAGCTTGGCGGGGCTGGCCGTAACGTGCACCTCCGCCTTCTCAAGTGCAGCTACCTTGTCCTCAGCCTTCCCCTTCCCACCCGAGATGATCGCACCAGCGTGGCCCATCCGCCTGCCGGGCGGGGCCGTCCTGCCAGCGATGAACGAGACAACGGGCTTCGGGTTGTCGAGCGTCAAGTTGTGCTGGATTAGGTACTCGGCAGCCTCCTCTTCCGCCGAACCGCCGATCTCGCCGATCAGGATGATGCCTGCATTTCAAAAATTTAACATGACAAAGCTCTCCATGGTAAATGATC
The DNA here is from genome assembly GCA_027600665.1 of Irineochytrium annulatum. NCBI lineage: Eukaryota > Fungi > Chytridiomycota > Chytridiomycetes > Chytridiales > Chytridiaceae > Irineochytrium > Irineochytrium annulatum. The sequence goes on from JADGJL010000580.1 coordinate 1,914, forward strand.
CAATATGCCGTGACAATCACCTTTCGTGTCCGGGTCCCGGAGGAAGACGTTAAGGGCGTCGATAAAGTTCGTTCCGTTGAAGGGGTCACCACCAATACCGATGCAGAGCGACTGGCCAAGGCCGACAGCGGTGGTCTGCGCGACAGCCTCGTAGGTCAAGGTCCCCGAACGGGAGACGATCCCTGTATAGCACACCACCAGTAAGCAACCCGTCAAAACGCAATTGTCTAACCGATGGTTCCCCTCTTGTGGATGTGTCCCGGCATGATCCCAATCTTGCACTCCTCCGGCTTGATAATGCCGGGGCAGTTAGGGCCGATGAGCCGGGTCTTGCTCTGAGTCCTCAACACTTGGGTGACCTGTGAACGTGCATGAGCACTGAAACACCTTTCAAGCCCAACCACCGGCACAACCCAGAACGACTGGCACCCAGGAAGGCACGAGCTACTCTGCCAAAGGAATCACAGCATACTTACGCGAACCATGTCTTGCTGCGGAATCCCCTCCGTGATGCAAACCGCCAGCGGCACCTCCGCCTCGATCGCTTCAATAATCGCCTTCCCGGCACCCGGTGGCGGCACGTAGATGACGGACGCGTCGGGGCGGACCTCCTTCATAGCCTAAAGCAAAACATGTCATCAGCCATCCCTTCACGCGACTTCATCGGGAAGAAAACCGTGTCCAGTTAAACAAGCGAACCTCTTTCACGGAAGCGAAGACGGGCAGGCCGAGGTGCGTGGTGCCTGCCTTGCCGGGCGAGACACCGCCGACCATGTTGGTGCCGTACTCGATGGCCTGCCTCGAGTGGAAGGTTCCCTGCAACGATGCTCGTCAGTGCGTGCCCCCTCAGGCGCCCGTCGTCCCGTCAGTCCGCCCACGCCAAAGTAATCCGGATGCGCATCCTCAGTAAGATCGCGACGGAAGGAGATCAAGATCCCCACCTGCTTCCCGGTGAACCCCTGGCAGATGACCTTCGTGTTCTTGTTGATCATCAGGTTGACGGCCGAGGCCTCATACCCGCTGCCCGAGGTCGTCGCAAACAACCTCTTGGACGCCGCTTTTCGGATAAGAAGGACCATTAGCACACATCCAACAGAGGGACCCGACGATCCACACGACCCGAGGCCAACGGCAACCGGGGAGGCACCGACAGAGGCTCCCCGATGCTGGCACGGAGTCGCGACCGAGCATTCGCCCACCTCTGAACATTTTTGCTGGTCGTTTCTCTCTTTTACGAAGGCGAGCTGTACTTCTGCTGCTATTATACTCCGTGTACTTGCTACTTGGTCAAGTCGAGACGTACGGAAGAACCGAACCAACCAAAGAAGCTTCCTACGCGACAAAACACCCAGCCATCATTAAGCACATGATTAAACATGTCGGTGTGCCTGCTCCCGCCACCGGTCTGAACGACGCACATTCAAACGTTCCTCTGCACCACGACCGCGTTGAGGAGACCCGCGTCCTTGAGCGTCAAGCTCGAATCCGTCAGCTCCTTGTTCGGGAACGTCGTTTGGAGAATGAAGCTCCTCCCTCCCAACTCAGGCCGATTGCTAAGAGGATAACGAGATAAGGGTAAAGTAAGCGCGTTTCCAAATTGAGCGCGAAGTAGTCAAGATATCACGTACTGAAGGATAAAGTTCCGGAGGTCCGCGATCGTGTGCGAGTGATTGAGCTTCGCAACGAGCCTGTAGGCAAAAGCCGCAACTCATTAGACCTGTCGACGAAACTCCGACGGAACTTGAACTACCCACTTGCTCCCATCCGCCAGCCTGATCTGAACCGATGTCATCGGTGCCGACTCATCCACCACCGGGGCCGGCACCGTCGGTGCGGCCGCAGGTCGCGCCGCAGACACTCCGGACGACCCGCCAGGGAAGCCGCCCGGCATCGAGACCCCACTACCGGCACCGCCCCCGCTGGAAGCCCCGGCCTCCGCGCCGAGACGAAATCCAGACCCCGAAAAGGCCTGCGCGGGCCTTTTCGGAGGGGGCCGGTAGTCCTCCTCCATGCGGTGCTCGACCTTAACCTCGACGGGCTGGCCGTATTGAACGTTCAAGAGCGCGGTCGGGGCGCGTCTGTCACGTTATAAGACCACGCGATTAGCGTCCTATGGGGCTGAAAGAAGACGGTAGGGACATACCCGCTGTTGATAGCGCTGAGGAACTCCTGATTCTTCGGGTCGTCGTATTTCAGCAGCGGGCCATCCTCAATGCTGAAGCCGTCTCTCCAGAACGTCAAGCGCCGGTCGACCTTCTCCGGCTCTTCGGGTGCGTTCGGTCCGGGAGCGGGCCTAGGAGCGGGAGGCTTCGCGGCGTCCTCCTCTGAGCCGAGCCGGTAGCCGGAGCCTTGAAAGAGAGGCTTCTTCCGCTCGGGCTCATCCTCGTGCGGCTGGGCTCTGTAAGGTCGCAGGCGACGGTAAACAAGAATGCGGGAAATAGAGTGGTTACTTTTGAGCCTTCGAGAGGATATCCTTCACCAAATCGGTGGCCTTCTTCTTGTCCTTCGGTCCGCCCTAATGCAAACTTGAGGTTAATTCCGGGACTTTAGCATCCCAAAACACAAGGAGCAGTCGGTCACCTGCATCATCACCCCAGACTTCTCGCCACCAGCAAAGAAGTTTTCGCGCTCCTCCTCCTCCTCATCGTCGCCCGAATTCATGATGTCCCGCAGGGTCCTCATCTTTGCCGACGTTGATATGTTCCCCGTTCCTTTTGGTATAAGATGATGAGTCAGTCTCCCCCTTCGACTCCTCACAAACGTTCTTCGCTCCAGTGTCATTCTTCTGAATGTATCGTCCATGATGACAATACGATCTCTCCGTACGCTCAACACGACGGCTCTTTGCAAGATCATGCGAGCCTCATCCATACTCATTTCTCCACCTACTCCACATCACGCTATTTCTTCCGAAGCGACTCCTCTAAACCCTCCTCTGAAAGGCGCTGTATTTCATACCTCTTGCGCTCGACGAGGACGGGTTGCCCGACGACGAGGGTCCGGGCGCGACCCTCTGCGGCGCCGGTTGATTGTCCATCACGTCCCCGTCATCCGCATCCTCATCATCGTCTCCCTCCATTCCTTCTCCCCCTTGCTCCTGGCTCGCAAAGTATGCCGACACGGCCCCGTTCATGTCGCCCTTGTGGGCCTGAAGGTAGAACTTGGCCTGGTCGGCCGTGCAGCCCGTAAGGCCCACAAAGCTCGCGATGTTCTGCTCCTCGTCCGCCATCCTGCACGTTAGGCGCGAGCTGGTTGAAGGGTTCGGCGATCTGGAGGGGTTCGCGCGTTCGGTGAAGTCAGGCCGCGTAGACTTCAGATCAATTCACTGATCTTCGTCAAAGCTGCTAACACTTTCAACAGGATAACTGAAGTCTGCAAACATGCAAGACTCTGACGCTAACAGGCACTTAGTATGATCATTTTCTGATATTCAGTGGACGCGATCCTTATTATGCGGCCGAGAGCGAGCTGAATTGAATGCGAATACTTGCACGGGCCCTCTGTAAAAAAAAAAAAAATGTTCTACTTTGTGGCATCCTCGAAGGAGATCGTAAAAAGGTCCTTTCCTTATCTGTCGTATCGAAAACGTGGCAGACGAAGCGGACATGCATGTCCAAACGGCCGGCCGCTGATTGGATCGCATTCGATCCGAAGGTCAGCAAGAAAAAGGAGGCAGAAGCCCGGGTGCCGATCCTCTCTCCCGCCACTCGGCCGCCGTCCTCATCCGACTCGACGTGGGCTCGCCGGCCTTCAAGCTCTTCCGTACTCGACCACCCAACTTGATCCTCCGGCGGACGGCGACCGCCAGGCAAAAGCCGGCCCATCGTGGCGTCGACAGCGTTTCCGCGAGGTGGCTCCATCATGGCCGACGGCGTACCCTCCGTCGTCGTCCAGGTACGGTATTGATCTTGATTCTTCCTTCCGGCGATCCTGAATGCGCCTGCCTTATCCCTCGCGTACGTCGCCGAATTGGCCACAATATAACCCTTACCCTTTTGTAGCAATCGATGCAGCAGCCGAAGATGACCTCGCCGTCATCATATCAGCGCATGCTATCTGCTTGCGGCGGTGCCTTTATCGTAGCTCTTCTAGGTGAGCATTTTGCCTGCAAACAATAACAGGAAAATTTAAGCTAGTTAAGCTTGCTAACCCTTTCTCACCTATACAACTCGTTAGTCACGCCTTTTGATGTCGTCAAGACCCGCATGCAGTCCAGCATCACCCTGGACGTCTCACGCTCCTCCTCCACCTCCTCCTCCTCCTCGTCCTCCTCCACATCATCTACCGCCTACCGCGCCCCCTATTTCCCACATCGGTATCACCGCGCTGCAAGAGCTTCTCACTTCGCAACACCGACACCATCACTCCCCGCTTCCTCCGCCACAGTTGGCGCTGCGGCGACTCGGATGTTGATCAACAACGTCGAGACGCCAGTCAACGGGACGGTCGATAGCATCGCGAAGATCATACGGCATGAGGGGGCAGCGAGGCTGTGGAGGGGTCTGAGCCCGACGTTGATGATGCAGGTGCCGGCGACCGTAGTGTATTACCTTGGATACGAGAGCATCCGGGACGGCGTCACGCCGAAGTTCAGGGAGTGGCATGGGAAGAGGTCAGATGTGTATGCGCCGCTGGTCGCAGGGGCTGTAGCGAGAAGTGAGTCATTCTGAAGGTGTTCCGTGGCAGGCAAAAGTGGCTAACTTGTATGATCAGCCGCCGCCGCCATCTGCATCTCCCCGCTTGAGCTCATCCGCACGCGCATGCAGGCCAGCCACGCCAACTACAGCCTCGTCGGCATGGTCCGCGAGGTAGTCGGCATGTCGAACAGCTGCGGCTTCTTCTCCCTCTGGCGAGGACTTGCTCCTACGCTGTGGAGGGACGTGCCGTTTTCGGCCATTTACTGGACGGGGTATGAGACTATCAAGAAGGGGCTGATGGGCGTGAGCGCGGATGCTGTGGTTGCTGCAGAGGGGAGACGGGCGATCGCGGTGGAGGCGCAAGCGGTTATGGCGACGCCGTCGAGGGAGTTTATGACGAGTTTTGCGGCGGGCGCGATTGCGGGATCGGTATGTTTCTCCCCGTTTACCTGCCCTTTTCTTTCGCTGACAAATAGTTTAGATTGCCGCCGTCTTTACGTCTCCCTTTGATGTGGCCAAGACCCTCCAGCAGGTGACCCGGCACGACGAGCCCGGCGCCGCGTCTGCGAGGAGGAGCTGGGGCATGTTATCGATCCTGAGAACGATCGTCGAGACTCAGGGTTACAGAGGGTTGTTCCGCGGGCTGTCGCCGAGGATCGCGAAGGTGGCGCCGAGCTGCGCTATTATGATCTCCAGTGAGTGTTTATGCTTCAAGTCTGCAGGAGCGGTGTTGTAATGCTGCTTAACCAGGCTATGAGCTCGGAAAGCGGTTTTTCGAGCGGCAGAACGCCCGATTTGCTTTGTGAGGAACAACGTCTCCGGCCCCTCTGCCCATCGTGGTCTCCGTCAATGACCAAAGTCGTCCCTTTCACGATTAATAACAATCCCGTTTTTTCCTTCGTCTCTTTCGGCCTCTGTATCTTTTATTTGTGCTACTTTTTCTCGATTTTGTGGAAACATCGCCATTCCAATCTCGTCTCTCACTTAAAGCCTTTTTGTGTCCGTTACCTGTGTCATACTTCACCTGTATAGTATAGCATTCTATAATAGCCTGTGCTTTACTTTTCCGTGTGCCATCTCTTCCCACTTCCTCTTTTCACCACTTCAGTTCTTCCGTTGTCGGTCTTTGGCTCTTGGATGTCAACATACCCTGTCATTGTAGTTGTGATGGGTGTAGGAATGGATACTCACGAATGGGATCGTAAATACAGTTACGCACTAATCTCCTCAATATTTATGTACCTTCACGTCACCTGTTGAGAAGGGAATTCGTCGTATGTCTGCACTTATGCGAGCTCTGGCAGCCTACCAAGTTCTTGATTTGTCGAGGTGGTCGCGTGAGTTGGGTGGCCAAGTTGAAACTCAGCCTGATCCCGACATTCCCACGGAAGGCTCCCAACTACTAGAGCGCGTCGACTGACAATGCACGACTTCGCTGCCGCTGTCGCCGCGATCCGCGCCGGTATGCGCGCCGAGATGGCCGTTATGGTGGCGAAACAACGGCTGGATATGGCGGCGCTGCGGGCCGAGGTGTGGGCAGACCGCGCCAATGCGGAGATTCGGCGCGTTAAGGACATGCCGGACGCGCAGGAAACGGAGGTATTGCGCAAGGCGTTCAATTCTTGCCTCTTGGCGCCGCAATTTAATGCAGGACCGCTGGAATGCAGAAAGCAAGTGATGACCTGGCATTCGAGGTTATAAAGTTGAAGGAGGAGCTGCAGTCGATGGAGGTATTATTTTCATCCTTGCAACGCAGGGTCTGAGATATATGCCCAGCTCAAGTTCTCGGCCGCCGAAGTTTCATCAAGGACGATGGCGCTTAAAGTTCAGGAGACAGAAGCGGCGCTGGAGGCCATGCGAATGAGAGTCAAAAATGAGGAGTCGAGGGACGCGATGGAAGTTACAGCCGATGAGGCCGAGGTTCTGGCGCAAGATGTGCAGATCAAAGCTTTAGAGGCCGACGGGACGAAGAAGGCTATGCGGCGCTACCGCCATATCACTGAAGACTTGTTGGAGATTATGGCTTCCGGAGTCGATGTCCTTGAGGCGTCGGAAGCGATGGATTCCGGAGTTGATTTTTCGGAGGGGCCGGAAGAGATGTCATTTCCAGTAAAAGATTATGGTCTCGGAGCGACACGGCACGATGAAGTGGCCAACGTTGTTGAAACGGTAAAAGACTACGCGCTTGGAGCGATACGGATGCATGAGGAGCCCTCAAATGCGGACTTGTATCAACCACAGGACGAATTGCTACAACGGGAACAGTCTGAGATCGATGAAGACGAGAGCATTGAGGAGAAGGCGTTCTGCGCCTTACTGAACATGTTGGACGAAGTCGGGCCGAAGAAGTTGTCGAAAGAAATTCTGAATCTCGAGGTCACGACGCTTTATCGGCTAAATCGGCTTGTAGATCTGGTATACGACAAGGCTGTTGACGAGGAGCAGCAGCCGTGTAAGTACGCGCCTCTTTGTCGAACAATATCGGATGGGCTATGTAGTACACAAAAGTGGATTTCCGATGGCGGGAGAAACCTCTTTTGCAAGCTGCTGGTGGCTAAATGCGAGGCTGAATTCGTTCGAAGTCTGAGTAAGGGCAACGGCCGCGAAGCAGAAGCGCGAGGGATGGATCTGGATCTTGGTTTAACCAGGAGTGTAGAGGTCAGGAATTCCAAGCGTCGCCAGCAACGGAACGTCGGCTTCATCGGGGAGTTGCTTGATGAGGGGTTAGCGACGCATGAGACCGTTTTAAGATACCTCCGGCACTTGGTCCCGTCGCTGGGTTGCTCTGACGATGAGAACATGCAATCGCTGTATTTGCTGTTGAAGAGCGTGCGCAAGTGTATTGACCACGAAACCTTCGCTGCAGTCAACGAGTTTTTGAAAAAAGGGACCGTACGCTTCTTTTTTCCCAGCCGCGTTCGATCCACTCTGAATGAAATCAGAAGCTGTCTTTACTCGAAGCAACTGTAAGCGCGCGTCGTGTGTGCGTCGAATGTGATTCGGAGTCGTGTGCGCGCTTTGGCTGTTCAGCAGAAAAGGATGCGCGCTTTAGCGCGTAAGGGCGACATTGTGTACAAAAAAAATTGTGAATTAAAAACACGAGTAACATTACCAACACCAAGAACAAACATAAATAGCTATCGCAGCTGGCTCCCCAGTACTTACTGCTAAATGCACCAAAATGTTTTTTGCGTAAGGTCTCCATATATTGTTATTACATGTACCCGCTCGCGGTTCGGTGGGAGCGTCTCTACACATATTTGTGTACGAATACTTACTTGATAGTCCACGTTCTATTTGTGGTCGCTTAATGCCGCTAACCGTGTCATGAGGTCACGTGGCGTGCCTCTTCGCCTTCGTACTGTATCCAAAAGCGCTTCATAATTGCGAACCCAAAAATAGTGCTTTCTTAGTTTCGAATCAACTCCATTGCGGAGAGGTCAGCCATATAACCTACGACAAGTTTTAGCCCAGCTCATGTTAACATAATCAATTCGCTTACCGATGCCGATCCAAACGGAGCATGCGCCTAAGGGGTGGCAAAAGATCCTTGCGGCAATCACGTACATGACCCCAGGTATCGACGCATCCAGGATACCGGCGGACACTATGTACCGTGAGTCATTTCGAGGCATGAATAGTTACGCTACCGATTTGATCCGTGATCGCCTCCACGTCCATGTCCTTAAAATGGAAAACATCACCCCGCCACCAATGCCCATCCGGCAACAGATCCACCATCGTCTCATCCACCAGCCTCGACAAGCTTGGCTCCATATTATTTAGCGAGTTATCCCGAAACAGCGTAAGCGACAGCAACGACCCTCTCGACCCGGCCCTCCGCCTAAACGGCGGCGCGTTGGACGCGACGCCGGAGCCGTTGGCATCGAACGGGCTGAACTGGTTGTCCCCCAGGTTCGCGATCGCACGCTCGGTTAGAATGCCGGTGAGGGTGGACTCGAACCGGTTAAGCTGTGACTGGAGGTGCTTGGAGCCGTCACGGTGGAACTCGGTCTCGGAGATGAAGAGGACGTGGCGGCGGTAGAGCTGGATGTAGTCGATGAGTTCTTGTAAAAGATTTCTGTGTAAATATAAGAGTAAACAAAACGGCCAACAAAGACAAGCACAGTACTTGTCATCTGTCCGCTCGTCGCGATTGTAGCTTGGCGATGAATACATAACAAACGTCGGGGCCGAGTCTAAAGTGACGAAATCAATGCTGGAATCTTATTTGGGTTCGAAGACTCACAAAAGCACTTCAATACGTCTGAGGACTTCAACGCCTCGGGGAAGAAGGGTATCCAATGTTCCGTATTTTCCAGGTTCCATGAGAAGTACGGTCGACTTAGCAGGTCCGTTTTCTGCACGTTGTAATAGATATTTTCATGATTGAATAACGTTTCCAATCGATCGAAGAGGAAACCCTTCTCTCGGGGGGACTCAAATGTCCTCCCTAGTTCTTCATCAGCCATCGACGCCCTATTACGTCCTTACCGGTGAGGGCATCCCAATGCACGACCTTGAAGCGCTTATTCGCCTCCTGTGCCTTAATAGCGTCCCTCAGATTCGCAAATTCCGATCGTTGGAACTCGACCGAGGGGTTCTCATCGCTATAGTAGTACGAGATCTTGCACGGGGCGAACTCATCAAAATTCCCCGTGTCCTCCCGCACGGTGATCGGGTTAATAGTGACGACCCACACGTACGGCCGCCGCTTTACTGAAATTCAACAATTAACGCGTTAGTCTAAATCAATAAAAATAAAAATACAATAAAATTAAAAAAAGAACTAGGCGCACCTTTACCGATGGCAACATACGCCTTAAACCCCATCCCTAGCAACAACCCACACAACAGCAACGAGTGCTCAATCAACGACCCCCTCCTGGACAACAACATTGTCTGCGGCGACGAGATCTGCCCATAAAAGTTCTCCGTCGCAACCGAATGCGGGTTCTGGCATAACATCCAACCTGCAATGGCGGTCGAATCCGTCATCAGACTATTATCAACAACCTTCTCCTCCGCAGCGCTCATGTGCAGCGCCATCAACCTCTTGGTGGCCGTGGATCGGGGCACGATGGGGATGATGTAGGGGATGCGGGAGACGGCCATGGCGGCGTCCTGGGGCGTGAAGAGGCGGGTGTCGTGCATGGTCACGGGGCGGACGAAGGAGGTTAAGGGGCGGATGACGTTGTTCTCGTCGAGGCCGAGGGTGTTGAAGACGCGGCGGCGGAAGGGGACCCGGAGGGCTCGGGGAACGGCGGTGTATTGGGTCCAGACGTCGAACTTCGACATGCGATCAATAAGTATTCCATGGTGGCGAAATAGAAGCTTACCAGGTTGCGAGAGCGCTCCGCGTTGGCGTCTTGGGCGGCTTCGTCTGATACGTCGCGTTAGGACGTTGATATGTGATTTAGGCACTCACATTCGATCTCACTTTCCCTTCGAGTGCCGCGTCCCTTTGTTCCCTTTCTTGATACCTGATAGTATTTAGAACTTCATGCCTTTCAATAGGCTTACCGCAGATTTCCGATTTTGCGCGACGCCACGCAGGTCATTGATGAACTTCGCAGGATGTCTCTTCAGCCAAACTGACGGACTTTAAGAACAAAGTGTGAAATATCAGCAGCACGTACGCTCCTCCGGGTATGTGTAGGCGTCCACAATCTTGGCCCAAGCCCACCGCTCCTGCGTCAAGTCCATGATGCTCACTTCGATGCAGGCCTGGTCGGACTCGTTCGTCACGCTGTCGGGTGAATTGAGCTTGAGGACCTGCCAGATCGGCTTTTTCGCGGAAAGAAAGACTCGCGTGAGGGGGAAAAAGGCTGTCGCGACGAGCTCCGTGTGGCTGCGAATGTTGTCAGTGTCGATGTTTCGGGGAGTTGACGTACGCAACGACGCCTGTCTCGTTGTAGTCCAGAAGCGAGACCTGGATGGTTTGACGTTCAACCCACTGCTGCACGTCTTGTATCTCACCGGGGGGGATCGTGATGTTGAATGTGAGGTCTTGGTCCCACTCTGGCTTTGTCTAACACGAATACCCAGTCAGCGCTTTCCAACGCAACATCGGCTCACCGATCCAATGACCGCGGTGGTCTCATGAACGACTCCTGCGCATTCTACCCGAACCAGCGGGTCCATGGATTGATAGTCAATCTCCTTCTTAAACCGCTTCTTCAACCTCGAGTATCCCCTCAAATTCCGCGCCGCGCACACGCGGACCACGATCTTCCGTCTAAGCGCGTTCATGTCGTCGATGTACCCGTTTTTGATAATCTCCGACGTGAGCGTCTCCTGGTTCGTAAAAAAGAACTCAGGGTCGTCCAATTGTAGCGATTCCAGGTACGAATTCGGGTCCGGGTAAGAGCAGATGAAGTGCCGAGCGACGACGACTTTCTGTACTGCAGTTTAAACAGAGGATCCAAGCAAGCTCACGTCTAATATAATCATACCGCATTACTGTTCGCTATTGGCAGACCTGGATGCCACTCTTCTTCATCTGGGATGTCTTTTGTCACTGAGTACTGCGCATAAGACGTGATCAATACAAGCGAGATCTGGCAAAGAACACCCACATCAAGCTGCTCGTTATATTGCATTAACGCCTTGTCCCTCTTCTGCGCAAGAGTCGCTTGGTAATCAGCCAAGAACTCGAGGAAATCCTCAAAGTCCATCGCGCCAGTGCATGAGCTCTCATACTGATACAAGAACAGTTTGACCTGCTCCAAGCTGACGGGCGGTCCCAGTCGTGGCTGTAAGGAATGCAATGAGTGCCCGCGTCCTCCTTAGTGAAGTTCCAAATTCCCCAACATACGATCAACGTATGCAACTCATGCGCCGTCAGCCTGTAGTTCAGCTTCAGCTTCCAGCTCATCGGTGGGTCATCAAAGTCCTTGCTATCGCCCGCGTTCAGCTGGTCGGTCTCGATCTCAGCCTCGCTGATGGCATCCTCGGAGTACTGGTTGAAGATGAACCGGAACCTCCGACTCTGATACTCGGTAAAATGCGCCATGACGCTTCCCAGGCGCGCGCGTGCAGGACTATGACGGAGACCACAGTGAGATCGCGGGGTATGAAAGTGGGAGGACGGCGGTCAATTTCGCCCATTCATCACTAGGCTCCCCAATTTACGCTGCGATCTTGATCCGAGCCCGCATCCGGGCTGACCTTAATGAGCCAGATTCTTCTTCTCTCAGCATCGTTCGTGAAGGATCGTGGTCTAACCTTTACTGAGCGAAACGATCTCACCGAACGTTTTTTAAGTGTAGGATTTGTTCGCGGGTGACTAGGGATGTCGAAGCGATGCACCGACTTGATTAATTGGTATGGCGGTGGCATTGAGACTCAGGGACGAATCACATCTAGGGGGCGCGTCGTAGGTCGAGGCTTCGGCAGCGGGGCAGACCACAGAGCACGATACGCTGGCACGCGACGAATGTCCCACCCCCGACAACAGCGGTTTGGTCTGTTGCGCATGCGGCTGCGACTTTAGTTTCACTTATCACTTTCGTCGCTTAAGACACGCCAATATACTGTAGCAGTCTGACTATCTCGGACGTAAGTTGTAACGCTCGAGGGTAATAAGGAAATCAAGAGAAAACTTGGCATAAGTTATTACACTCCTCCATACTGCCATCAACTTAGACGGGCCGGTCAACAGCAGAGTTTTGAAGATGGGACGCCATGGTCAAGTCCAGAGGAATCTGCGCAATGCTAAATCCGTTCATTGTTCTCAAAGCCCTCGGCATCGCCGCTGTAGAACCCTTCAAAGTGCGCAGCAGATCCTCAATAAACAATCCCTCAAACGGGGGGAGCTTTTCTAAGGTCTTGTCGGTCGCCCATGTCGCCAAAACACTATAAAGAATTGATTATTATGCGTCGCGATGTCCCAACCAACCCAGCGGACGAGTCAGCGTTCTCGCGGCAATCAATATAAAGCACCTTTAATGCTTTGAGAAGTTAGGATTTATATAACGTAAAATTGTCACCTCGACAGAAAGGCGCGTCGGACTTTTGACTATTAAACATAAAAGCGTTCGAATTCAACAGCCAAAGCTAAAACAGGAAGATTAATTTCACAACTTTATTGCCCATAGTATCATACCAGCAACATCGGCTCACTCGAACCTCTGGGATACAGAACGAACTTGTACACCGCATGTGCATTTGCAGACTCGGACATCAGGTCTCCAATATATGAAGAGAAGGGCTGGTGTCCAATGATTCTGTTAGGGTCGAAATTAGGTCACGATGAAAAAACTTGGGCAAACCGTGAGTTTAGCTCCACGTCAACGGTATATCTCCAGAACTTGAAAACGGTGTTGACTACGTCGACGGTTACTGACATAGGCAAAGAAAAGATTGTATGTACCTTCTTCGTCATTCTCCCTCTTATACTGCAAAGACTCTCCCAGCACAGTCCTGCATTTCCCGCATGAAACCGGTGCCCATTTTAACGGCCGCAAAGCCCGGGCAGCCTTCCTCCTGTACTACGAACAAATTTAAACCAGCTAAACAACGTAGAAAAAGAGGGTGCAAGAGAATGTATCCAACCGTGTGGACCTCTGAACAGACGCTTAAGTTGAACACAGGTGTATAAAATCGGACTTTCAAAGCACACAACAAATCCATGAATATTGATATTGGAAGAATGTATCAGACATCGCTCAAACGCCTTAAAAGCACGTCTTTCTTGTTCTTCCTTCGAAGGGGCATCTAAGTTATGACTCACGACTTACGGTTTCGAGACTCTCAGCATCCTTGTGCTTTTCCTCCCCTCGCGCGCCTCCGGTTGACGCGTGGTCGAGCTCGTTATCCACATCCACATCGCCATCCGACTTCACATGCGAGCTCACGACGGCCACATCCGGCGACGACCGATCCCCATCTTGATCGCCCTCATCGCGCGCCGCGTTAAAGTCCACCGCCTCCGATGCGACGTCGAGACCGTTCAGAAGAAGCTGGCCCACGCCGCCGACCAAACACTCGCCCTCCGACGCCGGAATAACCGATCCGACGTGACCCCTGCGCAGGAACGAGTAGTCCTCCAAGTGGCACGCCCACGAGTCCAGCAGCTCGTGCCAATGCTCCGACGGCAGATCCAGAACGCGCTTAAACCGGGTATTTTGCTCCCCGGGTAGCTCGCGCACGAGGTCCGATCCACAGGAGTGGCATCGCACGCGTCGCAAATCCTTCATCCACCGCGCACCAAACACCGGTGTCGACGCGCTGTCGTCCTCGGCCGATGGCAGATGATGCGCCCGAACGGGGGCCTTCAAGACGACCTCAGCGCTGCCCTCAAGCGGAGTTGACGATATCACGGCGTCGTTGAAGTCCACGGGGATAGGAAGCGGGACTCGGAGTGATGGGGATGGTGACGCTCGATCCGGGTAGAACGTGACGGCGCCGCCTTGGTAGCTCAGCGCGGATGCACACCGTTGCACGTTGCACGTAGAAAGGGCGGTCGATGAAATGATGAGCCGCATTTCGACGGGGAGGTCCATGTGACACGTCAGGGATTTCACGTTCGGTAGAAGCTCAAAAAAGAACGACATGACGGCGCTAGTTTATGCTAAAGCAAAAAGGGACCTAGGGCGGACGTTAACTGTAAACTTTGTTCTTCGAAGGTCGCGCGTGAAGAACGAGAGGAAAAAAGCATTTCCATCACTATCACCTCAAAGAATTTTGCTAGTTCGAAAGAATCACGGTGGTTTGAGCTATGGGCATGTAAACCGAAGCAGTTTATGAACGACGTCGATCCGGAGTGGGCGTGAATGGACTTCGCGTTTAATTGACAGCACAGTTATAAAGACGAAGTCAGCACCCATCCCACATTTAGTTTGACTGATTTCAAACGCGTGCGAGATGACCGCTCTGCGAGCCAAGCTTCGCGCCGAAATGGCACCGTCGGTGCCGACGGAACAATTGGAAATGCCCGCTGCGGACGGAGCTCTGATCACTGCTTTAAAAAAATGGACAAAATAACTAGATGTACTGTCGTCAAAGCCCAACACGTTGAGGTAACCACATGGGAACCGAGCGCGCCTCCCGTCACCGTGCGGACGATGCAACCGTGCCGTCAGCATCAGCATCCCGTCCGAAATGTGGCTGCGTCGGCCGACATCGCCGCGCTGCGAGCCGAGCTCCGCGCTGAAATGGCCGCGTCGGTGGCGAAGCAGAAGTCGGAGATTGCGCCCGGAGCTTGCCGATCTGGAGCTCCGGCGGGTCAGAGAGATCAGCGTCAGAGGGGATCTGAGGATGCCTGAGGTGATTATCGCAGAGTGGCAATCATAGCCTGATCTTTTTTCGAAAGGGCTTCGTGCAAGGGAGGAGACAGATGATCGAGGGGCAGAGGTAGATAATTTGAAAGCAGAGCTGGAGACGATGCAGGTACCGTTACGCGGCATGTCGAGTCGGGCATGACATGCGAAATGCACAAAAGCTGCATTCGCCGCAAAACATTGAATGAGAAAGCGCAAAACGGACATGGCAAAAACTACTCAATTGTCCTGCTTACGTACACGCAATTGTCATGCTAACGAACACGCAAGACAGGTACAGTATATTGGATGCTCAAAATCGTTCCGAAGACATGGGAAATACTCAAAAGCTGCATTCGCTGTAAAACGGGAGTTGATTGAGCAAGCGCAAACAAGACATGACAAAAATCACGCAATTGTCTTGCTAACGTACACTCAATTGTCTAGCTAATGTGCACGCAATTGTCCTGCTAACGTACACGCAATTGTCTTTGCTAACGTAGACGCAAGATGCGTACAGCATATCGGAATGCTCAAATCGTTCCGAAGACAAGCGAAATGCTCAAAGGCTGCATACGCCGTGTCGGGCGGAACGCTCTTTCACATTTCTGGGGTTATACATATAGGTTCGATATGCCATAATCACTAAGAGGTGATGCGCCCAAATGTTCCCATCCGATAGAAATCACGCTCATTCCTGGTGAAAGAGCACACCAATAGGTTATTGGTGGAATAAAGTGGATAGTGTTCGCAACGGGACGGGACGGGTCGGTTTCGGGTCGGGATCAAAAAAAAACGGGTCGGTTTAGGGCAGGATCC
>JADGJL010000581.1:0-17613 GCA_027600665.1 Irineochytrium annulatum
GGGAGGTACTTGGTGAGAGTGGTGTGGCGCGGAGAGGTGGACAGAGGAGAGTAGGAGGACTGGCGCTGTTGTCAGAGCCGAGGGCGCAGGAGCCGGAGCTTCGTTCTTAACGAATGGGCGGTCCGTACCCATCTTCGGGTGCTGCTCACATAGCTGTCCGTCCTCGATCTCGTCTACTCTCGAATTCGCCGCTGACGCAGCCGCCGTGGGCGTCGTGATCATGTTCGCGTGCCCGGCCGTCGCTACTACCGTAAACCCCACAGCAGCACCCGCCATCGATAGCTTTCCATTCCACTCGCCAGCACCAGGCTCCGCACACACCGGAACCCCGTCCACAAATCTAACTTCCATTACCTCCGCCTTCCCGACACCCCGACTTAATCCGGATGCCACACCTCCAGAATCCCTCAAATGCTTCGGCAGCACCGTCCTGCTCCCGACCTCCCAATGCCCGCACCGCCTCATACCCCGCAGCACCGCATCATCCAATTTATCCTTCCACGTGCCTTCAGTATGCCATCCAACGACCTCATCAATACACCGGCAAACGAACCGCAGCAGTTCGCCCGGCGCCGGTGCGGGCCATCTGCCGGGTTTTGGGCTCACGGGTGGAGGGCTGCAAGCGCTCTCGAGGATCCAGAGCATGACGGCTACGGCGGAAAGGTTGGGGGAGGACGGAATGTAATCCGCAAAGCCGGGGCGGCGCTTGCCGCCTATCGGACGGGGCGCCTCTGGGACGAAGATGCGTGACACGGCCGCGTAGAGGAGGCGGTCCTGGTGGATGCCTTCCGACTGCTGTTGCTGAGGTTCTCGAGCTATGGTCACCACGCTTAGAAGGGACTGGATCTGGCTCATCGCGTGGCGGCGGAGAACGAGCAGTGTCCAGTCGCGCTGTGTGGGCTCCGGATCGCGAAGAGCCAGAGTGTTTGTGGTGGCGTCGTGGTGAGGGATTAGGCGCGGGCCGGCGTTGTTGTGCTGCATGCCCGTGGGAAGATCCGCAGCCGGTCAGGATCGCGTAGGTGCCAGGATCGGATGCGGAAGGGTCGCCTTAGGGTGTCGGGGGAGGGAGATGATGCCGGGACGTGTGGACAGAAGAGCGAAGGCAAGTGACGGTCGTTTCGAGAGCCTATGTTGAAGGTCGAAGGAACGGAGAAACGACCCGGCCCTCCGAATATGCACGTGTAGCGACGATCGAAGTTCTCCTCAGATGTTCGGGTCCCGACCCGTAGTCTTGGCAGGTGTCAAGAGAGGCGGATCCGCCAGAGTACTATAGATGTCCATCCCGGTCCGAATAAGTCCGCCGTGTAAATCCCTTGGCGCGAGTTGGCCATGAGCGCCGTCGCGTCGGCCCAGCCGCCCCGATGCAGGCCTCGTGGCTTCCGCGACCCGGGCGCGCGCCTCGGAAGCCGGCCGTCACTGCTGGGACGCTCATGGCGGGTGTTGGCTTTGTGAAGGGTTTGGCTGTCAAATTACCACTTGTTGCTGTAGGATAACGAACCGTTTGTGGTGCCTGCGAAAAAGTGGCCAACGGAGAGGCCGAAATGTTTCTTCGATGGAAGATATACCAGGGATGCGCGATTAAGTAACGATTAAGACACGAACTTCTTTTGGACTGAGACAGGAACAAAGGTAACGTTATGAAGAAGCCTGTAGCTGATTAAAAAAAGAGAGGGATAACGAAATAAAATGAGATGAACATGCAACAGTAAATAAAAAAAGGCGTCCCTCCACGAATTAATAAAGAACCAAAAGTTTTTAAGTTAGCCACGAAAACCGCGTGATACGTTCCGCCATCGTAGCCCCTAAAAGACGGATCCCAGCGCCTCGAACCACTGCAGGTACGAATGGTCAGACTCGACCGCCCTCTTAAATTCGTCAAGCGTGATGAAGTTCGGGCTTTCCGCACCCGCCGCCGCGAAACTATGCAAAATAATCAATTTAAATCTCTCAAGAAGGAATATCGCCAATCATTAACTCACGTCTTTTCCACCATCTCTTCGATCGCATCCTGGCTCATCGCCTCAATGACGGGCCAGTGCTGCTCTTCCCCTCCTTCTGCCGCATGCAAAGCCTCCTCAAACAGCCCCATACCGCCTGGGCTCTGCGCAAGCCCAAGCACGGGGCTCGGCGGCATCGTGATCCCCGCGGACGTCGCGTCCGTGTTGATGCCGTGCATGCCTCTTCCGACGCTGTTGCCTCGCAAGTTCGTGTTCGAACGCCGGCGCAACTGGTGCTCCTGCAACGCCCTCGTTCCTCGCGTCAGCATGCCGCCGCCACCAGCCGTGGGGTTAGACGACGCCGTGGACGTAGTACCGACACCGCTTAAGGGTGCTTGAGCGGCGGCTGGCGGGGGGAGTGGGAGCATCGTGTTCCCCGCAAGCGGGGGTAGAGTAGCTAAGGGAGAAGTGACGGTCGCGTTGCTTGCGCCGTTGGTCGCGCCGCCATTCGGCTGACCCGAGGAAGAGGCTGCGTGGACAAATGGAGTTCCTGCGGAGGGGCCGGAGGAAGACGAAGCGGTAGCGAAGGACGGACCAAGAAGGATGTTGCCGGAGAGCTCAGTCTCGTTCATGGAAGCTGGCCGTTTGCCCTTCCGCCGTGAACCGGCGGACATGACCGCGCCGCTGCCGACACGAGGTCCCGCTGAATTTGAGGATGATGAGGACGCGCCGTGATGGTGTGATGAAGCCGCCGCAGATGATGATGACGCTACTGTGGAGTTGATGACGAGTGCGCCAGAGTTGGACGTTGTCGGAACGGACATCGCCGAGGGGTCTTCCTTCGTGCCCTCATCATCGTCGTTTGGTCCTCCGTTGCCTTGGATCGGCGCAGCAAAGCTCGCCGATACGGGTTTTGACGCTTCGTCGTCGAACGTCTCCATCATACCCTCCTCCATGATTTTAACGAAATCGCGCACCAACTCCATCGAGAGGTAGAAATAGGCCTTAAACATCCTATGGAGCTCTTCGCGCGAGATAACACCGTCGCCGTCAATGTCGTACCCTTGGAACGCATCTATTCAAGGGCAGTCAGTATACTCGGCCCGACTACCGGATGTCAGACAACATACATTTAATCCGCTCATCTAGGCTGCCCTTGCATAAAATACTCAATCCCTTCACCAGCTCCTGGAAACTAATGAGACGGTCGCCATCCTGGTCGAAGAAGGCGAATATCCGCTCTGTGATAAGGTTTTTCTCCAAACCCAGCGGACCGAGGCATTGTTCAAACACCTCCCTCGTGATGCCCCCCATCGCCGTGTCGGTATCTTCAACCGTGGCTAACGATCGGAATTGCTCATAAAAGGCCTGCAGCTCTACGATGTCGACTAAATTCACTCATTTAGCTGACAAAAACAAAGATATTTAAGGCTAAAACTCACAGTGCGTGATTTTCTGTAGCGCCGTAAAGTCGATGCTACCGGGGTCAACTTCACTTATGCTCTTCCCTGGGTAGAAAACGTTCAACAAGGCCGACCTCGGGTTCGCGTGTGGCGGGATCGGGATACGAATTTTGAGGAATACGTGTGTTCTAGGATGAACGTCGGCCGCTTCGCAGGCCTCGCAGAGATCAAAGTCGACGCAATTGGCGCACTTGAATCGAAAGCCGCGAACAGGGGACGAGCCGCAGTGATTGCAGGTGATCGAACGGTGGACGTAGCCATCTAGCAAATCACAGAAGTTAACAAAATAGCAACGGCCAGGATACTGAAGCGCATACCCTTTCGCGCTTGATCCTCCGCGATGGAGTACAGGAGAGTCAGAAGGTTCTTGCTCTCCTCCGCAAAGCTATCCATCACCATATCCTCGCTATCATCATCCTCATCATCCTCCCCGTCATCATCGTCGTCCTCGTCATCCAGATCGTCGTCGTCGTCGTACATGTCATCGTCATACGAGTCATCCTCGTCGTCCTCCCCGCCCCCGTATGCCGCACCCTCACCCATCTTAAACCCGTCGTAATCCTCTCCTTCATCGATCGGAAGCCCAACACCGCCGTTTCTAACGTCTTGGGGTACCGGGGTCGCCCTCCACCCGCCGTTGCTTGGGCTACCGCCTTCGGGCTCCTCCACCCGGTCCTCCGTCAGCAGGCCCCCGACATCGTCCACGGCAAGCTCGCTTGGTGCGTCCGTCGAAAACGTCGCGCCGGCCTTCCGCACGACCGGCGTCGACGCCTCCGATGTTGGCGACATCACCACGTCCCCGTCGTCACCGTTTGCGCGTTCCACTCCCTCACCCTCCTCCGCCCACGAGACGCCTTTGCTGCTGACCCCCTTTCGCGGGACGGGACTGGGAATCACGTTCGCGTAGCTTGGGGAGTAAGTCGGAGACAATGGAATCGGCGAGGTGGGCATTCCCGGGCTTCCGAGCTCAGCACCATCTATACCGTCCACAGAGGGCGCCGCAGACGTAAAATCGTCCGTTGATGATCCACCATCAACCGCCTCCATCGAGAACTCATCCATACCCTTTCCAAAACTCCGAGCTTCCGGGGACAACATGTCACCTTCAGACACGTCGGACTCGACTAAGGGCATTAAATGTGTCAATGGTGCCAATGGCGTGATAGGGGTAACCGGGGTGGGAGGCACTGCGGTCTCCATCCCTTGCTGTTTCCCCCGTTAGCATTGGCAATGAGTGATCACAACAAATCTACTCACGTAATCATCAACGTCCAAATTTAGGTTCCCATCGACCTCACTCCCTTGCGAGTTACCTCTCCGGTTTGTCCGCAACCTCCGTGACGCGTCTTCCCCGTCACCTGGCGTTCCGTTCGCGATGTGAGTCGACTGCCTTTGCACCCTCCGCTGGGCCCTTGCCTCCCGCTCTCTCTGCATCAGCTCCATGTGCAACTCCGTCTGTCTTCTTCTCCTCTCTGCTGCCTGACGCCGCCGCCGCCGACTATTCGCCGAACCCCCGCGCCGCGGCGTAGACGACAACTCATCATCGTCGTCCGTGTTTCCAAGTCCGTTACCGGAGTTCGCCGATTGCGATGACGGCGGCCGACCCCCGATTGCCCCATATGACGGTAGCCCTCCACCTGATGCCGAAAGCGGCGTCGGGTTCTCCGCCCGCCTGCCAAGCCCATCATCTTCATCCCTTTCAACATCAACCTGCCCGGGTAGCAACGGTTCCATCGAGGACGACGAGGGCCTCGACCGCCGCGCGCCGGCCGAGTTTGGCCTCCCCGACGACCGCCGTCTGCCAGGGCCAGTCCCGTCATCATGCGACCGCCGCCGCGGCCCCGACCCGTCCGTCGGGCTTGTACCGGTGTTAGGCGTCCCCATCCCCGCGGCGGCTACAGCGCCGATGGCGTTCATGGCCCAGGAGAAGAAGCCCGACGACATGGCCGGATCCTCCTCGTCGCCCAGCGCGACTCCACCGCCGGTATCCCCAAGGCTCGTGACGCCCCTTCTCCGCCTCCGGCCGCCCTTGGTCGATCTCACCGCGGGCCTGGGCCCGAGCCCGTACGGGGTCCAGAAGTGGATAAAGAGGAAACCGCACGCGACGCCCGCGGCTAGGTACGCCAGCGATCTGACGGTGGTGACCAGGATGGATGAGGTTGTCGAGGATGCGGACGAGGAGGACAGGGCGGCGTTCGGTGACGGGGAGTGGGCAATGATGGAGGCAGCAGCGTGGGCGGAATCGCGACGGCCGACGACTGCAGCCTGGGCGGCAGCGCTCGCGACAGCGGACGCGAGAGCTGGGGTGGATGCGGCCGGGTCGGCCGAGGACGGCGAGACCCCGAGGAGTGATGGGGACGGCATCAGCGATGCTTGATGATCGTGGCCCGTCTGATTTTTGAACGGCACTACTTATGTCCACAACGACGCTCCTCGCACGGTGCGAGGTGGCCGCGGCCGGCCTGATGCGGCTAGGAGAGGAGGTCGACGAGCGCGACGAGGCCCTCCAGCGGTTTCTGGCCGCCATGACGGACGTGCTGGAACACAGGCTCCGGCAGCCGGCGTCGATTGCCTTCTCTCTCTTCAACATGAGCCGCGGCTCCTGGGACTTCGTGAACGAGACGCTGAGCAAGAATCGGTCGGCGGATGTGCAGTCGCTGCTGGCCAACGTCACGGGTAGCGTACCGGCGAAAGCAGGGAATGTGGCCCTGCTGCAGCAATTCTTTAAATTCACGCTGATGCAGGGATCCCTCGCGAAGTGGGTGCGTCCTGGTCGTTCATGTTGCGGGTTACGAGTGCATGCT
Organism: Irineochytrium annulatum; assembly: GCA_027600665.1. Classification (NCBI taxonomy): domain Eukaryota; kingdom Fungi; phylum Chytridiomycota; class Chytridiomycetes; order Chytridiales; family Chytridiaceae; genus Irineochytrium; species Irineochytrium annulatum. The sequence continues at coordinate 6,205 of JADGJL010000581.1, forward strand.
GTCTGATCAAGTCTTATTATGTTTGAATAGATGGAGGTGTTAATCAGGGACAAGGCGGCTTTAGGGACCTACTACGAACCTCATGCCTTCCTCCGGAATACGGAAGATGCCTCAGCCTTACTCCTCTGCCTCACCAACACTGTCTCGACGCGGGAATTTCATCTTTTTCTGAAGCAATCGAGCCAGAACGCCGCTGCCGCGGCCGCCACCGCGATCCAAGGGTCCGCCACTGCCGCTGCGACCGCCGCATCGAATTTTGCCACCGGGGCCCTGGGCTTGGGATTCCAAACAGTCGCTGCTGCGCGGGGAAATCTCGAAATACTGCATAAAGCCGCCGTGTCAAGCCTGCCGGCGCATGTGGAGGTGCAGGGGTTCAAAATCCCGATAGCACCGACGGCGGGTGTGGGTAGTGGGAACAGTCCGGGGGTTGTAGCTGGGGTAGTAAAGAAGGAGGCGGGGGGTGAGGCGCCTTCGAAGATCGCTCAGAAGGAAGGCGAGATGGAAGCTACGGCTGGTGAGGCGACTAAGGCTGAGGGCGGGGAGGATGGTGCGGCTGAGTCGCCGAGCGAGCTTGAGGTAATTAAGAAGCAGCTAGAAGAAGGTGGGTTTGCCTTGTTTGTACTCTATCGCAGTGTCGGGGGGCTCATACGGCAATCGCAGAGAAGAAGATGAGGCTTGCGCTGCAGGTTGAGATGGTCAGCGTCAACCACCGGAGAGACATCGAAGTCAGCACGCTTAAGGGGAAGCTGCTTAAAGCCGAGAAGGCCCTTGCTGATATGAAACTGGCTCACGAGGTTGTGGAAATATATGCCAACAAAGTGCTAAAGTTACGTTTAGAAATTAAACCAAGAACTTCAAATTCTTCGTCTCACCGAAGCGCAGCTTTAGGCGACAAGAAATTCCATCGAGTTCAACCCCCTCGGATAGCTACATAGGATACCAGCAGAATGATAATGGAGATAATCACTTTTGCTGGGTGCCAACAGTTAGCCGAAGCAGCGTTTTGATGGCCACTGGGAGAAGGGAGGGAGAAGGTCTTTAAACTTGTGTCGCAGTTTTGCTATGGTCTTTCAGGAGTTCATTGTACTGCAATTGTCCTGAAGTGTGCTTATTAACATCTTCAATGCGCGAAACAAAGTCGCGTAATACATATGCTGTTGCAAAACGCGAAGTTAATGCCCACTTGGACATAATGGATATGATAAGCAGGCAACAAAAAAAATAATTACTGGACGCAGGAATTGTCCGATATTATATCACCTAGATGGGCTTCAACGAGTCCGGCCACGAGATCACATACTTCCCATGATCCACCGACAGGTTGTCTGAGAACATGTCATCCCACATCCTCTTCTCATAAAGCGTCATCTCCCCCTCCTCCTTATTTAACCCCTCCTTCACCACATACTCCCCGATTTCTATTAGTTGCAACCCTTTAACAAGCTTCATGAACGCCTTCCCCGTCGTATTCAGCCTCAGCCTCAACCAAGTCCACACATGCTTCGGCTCCAGCTCCCTCGGTACCGTCGCTACGTCCTCCGCGATGGCCTGCATGACGGCCCAGCAGAAATGCGGCAGCATCGAGCTCTTGCTCAGCTGCACCTTGGCGTGGTGCGCTACCTCCCCCGCGCATACGACGCGAGCCTGCATGTCCCACTGCATGCACATAAACCCCGACATCGCGTATCGCTCCTCCCCTGGCGTGACGCCCTTACCCGCCTCCCCGCCTTCCCCGTTAGCCCCGACGGGAATGAAGCCGACGCACATGTACCGCCTAATCTCTCCATCGATATTCTCGATGTCCGGGCGAAATCGGCCGCGGATAAAGGTCTCGATGTTCTTCCAGACCCGACCTTGGCGCGCAACGACGCGTTCCCAGGTGTAAAGAGCGCGAGAGTCGCGCATGTAGGTGGCCTCAGCCATAAGGGAGAGCCAGCAGTGGTGAAAGGCCTGGGTGGCGTCCTTGACGATTGCGTCGATGGCCTGCGGGGTAGGGAGGTTTGTGTAAGGGACGTGGGACATGGGGTTGGACTTGTAAAGGGCGTAAGGGAGTGTAGGAGGGATTTTCTGGTCGACTACGCCGGGTTGATGCACGGGAAGGCTGTAACAAAGATGAGCAAGAATTAATAAAGTTTGCCCATACCGATAAGTCACGTATCGAAATTTCTCTGGCTTTCCGAGCCGCTTGTGGGAAAGTAAACACGTCTTGCGACCGGGTGTAAACATCTCCTTTGGCCGCCACTTGCCGCTGCCTAATAGCATGGAGTTTAACTCACGAAAGTTCGGAGAGGGAATAATCTGCTCACCGCCTCCACAGTTCGAACAAAGTTCTAGCGTATAAAAAGAGACGTCCGTCAACAAAATCGTAGACAAAAACTCCACTTACGGAACTCCGAGAAACACTTTGCGCAAATGACGTCGATAGCAAGATCATTCCTAATCTCTTCCTTCAAATTCCCCTCATCTGTCTTAATCGTCCCAACCCCCAATCTCACCGTGCAAAGCCTGCACTCGACCTCCATCACATCATCCCCCAATATCGCCGCGACCTTCCGATGCTCGCTCGTCTCAAACTCCTCCAAGATCGCCCCCGTCCCCTTCTTCCTCTTCTTCCCCAGCACCTTCGCGGCCCCGTTGTTCAACCCACAGCAAGGCAAGCACAAGCTGGCGATCGACAACGCGCCGTCACCCGCCACGACGCCCGTGATAAACACCGTCGCGATGTTCTTCTGGCACTGCTTGCACACACACGACAACTCCGTCACGGCCTTCTTCCTCCTGCCGCCCACACCGGCCGCGATGGACGCTGACGACGAACCCGCATTCGCCTTCTTCTTCGCCGCGGGCTTCACGGGCTCGTCCTCATCTTCTTCCTCCTCCTCCTCATCCTCTTCAGCCCTCGACGCCCTCTCGGCACTCCCGACGGGTCCAGCATGCCCACCGATACCGCCGCCCGTCGTCAACGAGTCACCCGCGAGCGCCGCAAACAAATCATCCTCGTTCATTGAGTCCATGAAAAACTTAGCGTTCAGCGCCGTCTCGAGCGCTCCGAAATGCGGGTTGCCGCTCGCCGACGACGGCGGCGGCATAGGGAGGCTCATGTTCATGAGCTGCGTGAAGGAATCCATGCTGATATCTGGCGACGCGGAGGCCGGGGGCTGCTCGCGACGTTCGGGGGGAGGCACGGGATGCGAGAGCTGGTTATATGCGGGCTGCAGAGGTTGTCCATGCACGGGCATGCTGAAGTCAGGGGATGCGAATGGTGATGGCACGGTTGGCTGCGGGGCCGTGTTGAAGAAGTGGGCCGCATGCGATTGTCGGAGATGCGGGGAGTGGGAGAGGGAAAGCCCCGCCATGTAGTCGGAGCCGGCCTCTGAGGTGGCTGTTGACATGGCAGGTGTCATAGCGTGCACCTGTTGCTGCTGTTGCTGGGGCGAGTTCGCGGCACCACCAGCCAGGCTAAACAGAGCGATCTTGGCCTCAACGGTCTCCTTCAATAATACCAGCAATTAAAATGGCTAATATGGTTGAAAGTACGCCATAAAATCTTACCTTCTCCAACTGGATGATCCGCCGCTTCTCTCGCATGATCTGGAGGAAGTTAGTCAGAACAGACTTCCAGCGACTGGCCAGACCTCAAGCTCCAGCTGAAGCTCTGCCTGGCGGGATGACATTTTGGAGAAGCCGTCGTCGTCGGTCCCTTGTCCGGGCGGGGTTCGGGCGGGAGTCAGGTGGCCGGGAAGCGTGGCGCTGATGACGAAGGGGCCGAATTGACGATGACAAGCCCCTGAGCAAGAGGGTTTTTCCACTGTCAAGCGCCGAACGCGTCGGGTACCGCGTCTTGACACGGTGATCCCCCTCGAGGTGTTGAGGAAGCAAGGTCGTGTGGCGCCAGCGTGCGTTATTGCAATGCTTATCAATATGCTGTGATAGTCAACATCGATGTTCATATCGGGTTAAGTACCAGGCGTAGGGCGCAGGAGTTATATTTCAAGATCCGTTTATTAGTATCGTAGCAAGCAAAAATAGAGGAGGCAGTCTGCAATCAAATCTACTGGTATCAACAACAGCCTTGCCCTCAAAACGATATCTTTCCCCTCTTCGCCTTCTTCTTCAGCTCCGCCTGCCTCTTCTTCTCCTCGTACTTCCGCAGCTCCTCCGGCGACATCTTGTTCTCCCTGTCCTTCTCCATCTGGAACTTGAGCTTCGCGAGCTCCTCCTTACGCTTGTCTTCTTCGCGCTTCAGGATCTTCTCCTCCGCCCCCTGACGAATCTTGCGAAGCTTTGTCCTTTGCTACACGTGATGTTAGCAACATCAAGAATCAACGCGCGACGCCCACCTCCGCCGACAGAGAAATTTGTGCGCTGTAATCGATGAAGTCCATAAGCATTTGCACCAAGTTCATCATAAGCTCTCCTTCCGAGCGCCCCATCGCTGGAATGTTGAAAGTCGCCTGCAGAGTTTTCGGGAGCGCCTTCAAGTCCTCGATGCTGTTCCGTCAAGTTAGACACCTCCTTTATAACAGCCCTTCTACCTCTTCGGCAGTTCGGCCTCCTGATCCGTCAAGATGATCGACTCAATAATTGGCGTCTTTAAAATCTTCCCGGAACCATCGGGTTGGAGACCGAGGGACGCCCATAAAGCCTTCACGATGTTATCGTCCTCTGACAAAGCCGCGGCATACTCCGGCGAGTCCGTGACGATCGAATATTCCTTCAGCGGGAGCCTCGAGGGTCCCTTAACCGGGAGCGTAAAGTCCTGAAGATCGTATCGCGACTTCGTGATCCTTGCCGCGTTCTTCTTCCTTAAGATCGCGAACACCATGCCCTCCAACTCCGGGCTCAAAGTAAACTTGATCTCGACTCTGTCGCTCGCCACCGCCGTCGGCGACATCTTCGCGTATCCCATCGCCATGTTTACGAGATCCATACGCGGGATTAGCTTGATAAACCCGTACACCTTCTCCACGTGCACACGCCCCGACGCGTAGAAAATGAAATCGTTCGGGCCGTCACGGATCAGAGAGAAGTTCTTCTCGTCCCCAAGGTGGGCGAAATTGGCCTCGAAGACCGGCATGGTCGCGCTGAGCCAGTCTTTAGCCACCTTCAGGTTCGCGGCGCGGCCGTAGTAGTGGAGGATGATGTAGCCCACGATGCCGAGGATGCCGAGGACTGTCAAGTTCAATGAGAAGTCGCGGAGCAGAGTGGGCAACGTTACACTCGTATCTGAAGTCCCACAGGTCGATGCCGCTCAGGTCCAACATTGGGCTCGACGACGACGACTGGACGGGGAGCTTGATGGCCTGCGGCGGGGAGAAGGGAACATCCTCTACGGCGTCGACATCGTCCTCGTCATCTGCAGCTGGAATGTCAGCCCGGAGTTGCATCGACCGCGAAGAAAACGATCTCGAGGCCCGCTTCTGATCTCCTACTGACCGATGTCGAACTGCGCGGCCGCGACCACCACGAAGAGGAGCACCCAGAAGAGAGCTTGCACGCGCATTATTGCAATGCACAAGCCCAAAATTCCCGACAACCGCGACTAGTAGGACGCCGGCCGCCCCGTCGGCGATCCGGTTCAATCCTGGATCTTGGAAACTTCTTCGACCTCCCGCGACTCCCGACCCGGTGGGCGAGTGGCAAGGCTGTGAACGCGTTGGACTCGCCATCGAAGGGGATGTGCTCGAAGTTGTAAGGCCAGGCTTGGTCTAGCGGAGCACAGCAAGTCCTCTCGTTAGTCTCGTCGTGCTCACCGTCTCAGGGGTGTTCGGCGGATCGTCTTTCAATTATGTCCTCCGTCAGTCGAGGGCCGCGCAGCACTTGCTTCGGAAAGCGCATGTGCAATGTGGGCTCAACCGCTAATCAGAAGATGCAACGAAAAGGACTTCTCGCCGGCCGGGCTCTAAACCCTCGGTGCTGAAGCTATGTTGCGATGTTCTGGAGAATCGCTAAAATGATGTATTTGAAGGACGAGGAAGATGTCTCGCTCGGCCTCATTCCTACAATGAGAATTCCCTCTTGCCACTCGCACTGTTTTCAGAGAAGCCTGAGGAGCCGAAGACAATGTTGCCAGTACCTCCTACCCACCCTCCTAGGGCTCCCCCTCCTGGCGCGCACCCGCGTCTCGATTGCCCTCCTTGCGCTCATCCTCCTTTCCGCCGATCCCCAATCCGTCCTCCTCCACGTTCACTTAATCAACGCACAGAGCCAGGTCATGTCCCCCACTACCCAACATCTTCCTCGTCTGGAACTCGTTGACGACAAGCCCTTAAACCGCTTGATAGCCTTCCGAAGGCCGGCAACAAATATCGCCCGCATGTCGCTGCGCGTTATCTGCAAGATCCTGCCGATCCCGCCGGCGGCGTGTGTCTTCTGGTGCGCGTAGAGAGTCTCAATTTGCTTCAGGCGCTCGAGAATGTATACGCTAGGTTCTTGGCTCGCACAGTTTTGCCAGACGGAAGATCGCGAAGGTCTTGCAGGTTCCTAAATGGCGCTCAGGTAAATATTTGATCATAAGCAGGAGCTCCAACGCCTACACTTGGTTCTGCGCACGAAAGCTTGATCAAGGTGAAAAGTAGTGTGATTTACTGATTATTTGTACATTGCCGCACTTCCCTTCTTGTTGGTCATTGTATAATGCTCAGATAATGTGAATCTTTAGAGAACCATGTCCTTAACCCGTAGTGCGGTACGCTAACCAACACACAAAAGCATTTTCGCATAAATGCAAAATGTTATTAAACCAATTGCCTATATAATTGCAGCACATTCAAAAACCGTCACGTCCCCCCTCGGCGTCAAAACCGATGTTCCCTCGTCTCCAGCAAAACCTTCACAATAACTTCCCCGGTCGCCACAAAGCACGTAATTACGATCAGCGCGATGATGATAATGGTGATAGACGTCATCTCGCTCCCGTTCAAGTGGTCTTGCAGCATGTCTAATAAATCCGAGATGACCTCCACCCTCGTGTTCAGCACTTTAACGCGCTGCGTGATCTCGACATAGCCGCGGATAGCGTTGTACAGCCCCGAGAGCTCGGGTTCGGACCAGAAGATCTTACGAAAGTAATTAACGAAACGGGTGCGGTTCAGGGGTCTACCTCGGGCGTGTCAAGAACGTTTGAGATAAGGTTAACGTTCATTCGGAGCTTGAAGAGCCGACCGACGACCTTGATGACGTCGGTCCGCCCATTCGGGAGGCTGACCTCACCTTTCTCCGCCATCATCTTTGGCAGAGCGGAGAGTGTCACGATCTCCTCCTCCATGACGTTTTCAAACAGCGTCAGCTTGGCGGATTGGGCGACGGCGTGGGAGATGGTTAGTTTGATAAGCGGGTTGCCTGACTTCAGCCTTGACAGAAGACGTCAGCATTTGGAATTAAACAATACCCTCACGTTATCATATCGTTGTAGATACGAGGCTGAAACGGCCCTCCGAGATCATACTGAAAGTGAAAGTCCTCAATCTCATAATCCGCTGATTGAGACGATAAGACTTTTTAAGGATAAAACCATCTTACAAATCTCAAACGGGTCCCCCGCGTAAGCCTTTAGCCGCGCAACGTATCGCAGCTCCTCTTCCTCCAGGAAGTTCCAAAACACCACCACGCCGAAATCGAACACGAAGACCTCCTTCCGATGCATCCACTTAGGTTGCAGCGGGCTCGCAACCTCCTCCTCCTCGTGGTCATTGTGTGAGATGGGTAAGCCGGCGTCATCCATGGAGGCTGACCGCCGCGGCCTGTTCAATCCGTCGCGATTCCGCTCGCTGAAGGGCATTTGGTTGTAGATGGCCTCAAGGACGGGGGATTTCGGTGAGAGGGCGGTGTGATGGACGGGGCTCCTGTCACAAAAAGAGTTCATGACCGTCATTTCGATAGCAAGAATCCACCACACTATGTCCCTCGAACCGCCCATCCCACATCCCACATCCTTTCTTCCTATCCTTGCCCCATTTCCTCAATTCTCCTCGTACTCTAGTAAAACTCACGTCGCCGTATAGTCGAACCAGTGATTTGGCCTTTGGTTTTCTCTCCTATCCCTGTTCACGGAGTATCCCTCGCCTATAAGCACCTCCCAGACTGCCGCGTCCCCGTCGTGGGCGACGTATAGGCACTCATCGTAGAAGCTTGAGATTACGCCGTCAGTCTCCCCAAGAAGCTTTGTGACCTCCTTCAGCTTATATGAGTCCGCGGCGCAGTAGCAGGTGACCTTTTAACGAAAAAAGGTGAGTCGGTGTATCCTTTTTGTCTGATAAGCGTTTTCCCTCCTCAAGTTCCCACCACGTGTGAACGCCGTGCATATCCTTTCGTCTCGCTCCAACGCCTAAGAATCCTCTTACCCTGGGCAGCTCCGTCCTCCTTTCTTTGGACAGTAATTCCGCTTCCGTCCTCGTCGTCGCCGCGCTCGCGTACGGCAACTCATGCGGCGGCTCCACGAAGTTGCTCGCGGCATCCATATAGAACCACGGCTGTCCACTCGTGTCATTGGGATGTTGCTGCGGCGGATACGGCTGCTCCCTCTGCGCCGGCTCCCGCTCCCTCTGCTGCATCTGATCATACGGTGCCTGCTGGGATTCCTGTGGGAATAGGACGAGCTTTTGGGTGTTCTTTGTGGTCCGGGCGGGCTGCTTGCCAGGCGTCGCGCGCTGGCGGAGGCCCGCGGCGGAGATGTGGAGATTGGAGGCACGGGCGTGGGAGGGGACCATGTTGGGGTGTGGGGAGGTGGGGAAGGTGGTTGCGAAGGTTGGGCCGCCAGTCCCATATGGACTGCAAAAATAGACGATCGATCAGATACGACGTCGACAGGCACCTGCATTAATAACAGTACCTCAGTCGGGAATTAGGGAACGAGTCGAGGTAAGGGTTGTGGATCAGTGGGTTGATGGGAGCGACGCGGGCCTCTGGCTGCGCGAAGGTGACCCGCATGCGCTCCCTGCGCTGGCCGCCTCCGCTCGACATCCTCGTCCTGTTCTTGACTGCTGGGTCCGATGGGGAAGGAAAGGCGTTCCCAGCTGGGAATGGCGAATCTGGTCAGGAATTGTCGGCTTGGCAAAAGATGACGGCCTCGCTTGAGTTGCTGTTGGTCCTCATCAGCCGTTCTCAGCGGGCGCGATCGTACTATGGGCTCATGCATCAGCTCGAGGAAATCTCGTCAGCGGCCGCGGACGCGCCGGCGGACTCGGCGGACGACGACTTCCTCGACGATCTCATCAACCAGTTTAACGACTTGACCAAGGGCCTGAAGTCGACGCCAAACTGCTTGAGGGACACCATCACGTCGACGCATGCCTTACTACAGGGCATCCTGGAGAAGTAGGTGATCACTGTCGCGTTGTCGTCCATCGGCTGACGCGCGGGACCAGGCGGCTGGCACGCGAGCTGAAGCAGATCGGGTGGCCGGCCGCCGTCCTGATGGAGAAGGTCCCACAGACTCGTTGGCGTTCCTTCGCTCGGACGTTTAAGGAATGCCTGCAGCTTGCCAAACCGTTCGTGTCATCGATAATCAACTTTCTATGACCGACGCGTTCTTTACAGCGCCGCGAGCCCTCCCGGCCCCTTGAACGCGATTCGCGTGCTGGTGGACTCGATAGCCGTCTCGATCAGGTACCACTTCAGCCAGGGGAAGCCGACGAACAGGCTGGACAAGCCCGAGTGGTTCCTCCAGTACATCCTGAAGCAGATTAAGGACCATCAGGCGTTTGTGACGGAGGAGGTTCAAGCGCTCATGGAGCAGCATTTTGAGTCGCATGGACACGTCGACGCTATGGTAACTATCTCCTTTCCCTGTCGTTCAAATTTGACACGGCATAGACAGAGTTCATCTACAACCTTCTCCAAATAACCGCCGCGAAGCTCCGCAAGAACCTCCGCCGGGTCACCTCCGACCCCGAATTGATATCCCACACGGTCACAGAGATCATGCGCTTCGACCTCGTTCTTGCGGAAACCTACTCCTACTCACCCCAAACCTTGCTTTTCGAACCCAAAACGCGCACGCTAATGGACATCGTCGTCGACGACCCGCCCGTATTTACGGCCTGGCTAAACGCCGAGGACATAGCGGCCCGCGGTCGCTTCGCGGAGCTCATGCGCGATCGGGCGTGGGATCTCGTCTCTGACAACGACCCATCCATGCGGCCCACGCGATCCGCGGAGCTCTTCGTGGACCTCATGACCGTCGTGACGGAGCACTTCCGCCCCTTGCCACCCCGATGCCAGCTGGAATTCTTCAACAATGTCCTGCTCGGGCTCCTAGAGGAATATCTCGACGCCGCGCGGGAACACGTGAACGCGCTGCTGGGGACGTACATACCCGGTGTGGACGCGTTCGATGAGCGGGTGGAGAGGATCGGGGGCCTGTGTCGGGGCGTCTGCGGCGTTGGTTATGTGTGCGGGGTCGTGGTGGAGTGGGGTGAGGATGTGTTGTTTCTAGCGCTGTGGAGAATGGTGGAGGAGAGGTTGGGCGGGACTGAAAGGGAGGCGGGCGGGGAGGTGAACGGGTTGTTTAGGGACGTTTTGGAAGCGTACCGTGGCGTGATGGAGCAAGTTAGGGAGAGCGTGGTGGAGGCTGGGATGCAGGAATTCACTAAGGCATGTTGGGAGTATGATAAGAAGTGAGTGCGTACTATTGTTGACCATCATTTAATACTGGAAATAGGAGAACGTGGGCGTCGATAGAGATGACGGGTCCGCAGAACTCGGTGTCGTCCGAGTTTTTGGAGCCTGTCCGGGTGTTGAAGAGGGTGGTGGAGACTATGACGGCGAATCTGCCGAGCAGGGAAGCACGGAAATTGTGCAGGGAGCTTGCCGACCAAGTGGAGGGATATATAATGCGAAAGATCGTCTTGAGGTGGCAGTTCTCCGTACCGGGGGCGGTGCAGTTCGAGCGCGACGTCGAGATGGGATTAGTGGGGACCATGAAGATTTGTGGATACCCGTTCAAAAGGCAAGTGCTCCTACCACTGTAGCCAATACTAACCTTTCTGTGTTGATAGGCTTAAACAGGCATGCAAAATCTTGCTTGATGAGAAAGTCTTCGCGAGCATTTTGAAGAGAGGCACCGCGTTGGAGAGTAAGCATCTTGCTGAGCTCGAGCTGAACATGGTGAGGGTAGGGGAAGCGTTGCAGATTATGGCAGCGAATACATGAGATGCAAGAAACATTCGCAGCCGCCCGGATGTGGTCGCATCCGGTCGAGACCGTTTTTTACGCGCCCTTTGCTGCCGGGCATCGCTACGGCAGACAAAGGCTTGAGCAGGCGCAAATAGAGGCGTGTAGAGGCGTGTAACATTTCACACCCCGCATTATCCCGACCGAGTTTCTCATTACTGCACCGACTTCACTCCACCTTCCCACTTTCCTTCATCATCGCTCGACGCTCCTGGGGATAGCAGCAGCCGTCATCAC
>JADGJL010000582.1:0-17611 GCA_027600665.1 Irineochytrium annulatum
CACCGGCGCCGGATCGTCGAGGACTCGAGGATGCAGTCGGCGTACCCCCACCGCCACTCGCTGATGCCCACTTCTCACCGGCCGCCAGTGTCAATCAACTTGGCTGAGGATCGTGCCGTGGCTTCTCCTGCGAGCCCCGCCATCGGCTCGGACTTCACCTTCACTGACGACGACGACTCAGAGCATGAGTCTGTCGACCCCAAGGAGAGCCGGTCGCGCCGGGGCCCTTCCCGCCATCGGTCCCCGTCGGCTGCGCCAGCAATCGCGAGCCCGTCCTTCGCGCCGCCTATACACAAGCTGGCAACGAGCCCGCCAGGCACAGGGGGTGTCTGGACGGCCAAGAGGGGCCAGCTAGCGCCAATACTAGCCGCTGGATGGACGGCCGGGCCGAAACCGCCGACCTTTGTCCCTCCACGGTCGTCGTCCACTTCCAATGCGACAACGGCTCTCTTATCGCCGAGATCGGCGACATTGCCGTTGTCATTGTCGCACCCGAAGGACGCCTCGGTCGGGGTAGGGGCTGCTGGCCAGCCTGGGAGGAGATCTCTAAGCCCGGTCGGGAACAAAGCGAGTCTCTCACCCGTTGCTCAAAACGGGGGCCCGAGTGCATATAACGGAGGTGCGTCTGGCTACCTGTGGTGACTTCCTGTTTGCTGTGAAGGTTTTGACGTGCCAACTTTCCCCACAGCGTTGTCACCGTATTCACCGCACCCGTCGTACCTGACGCCAACCTCCCCAACATTTAACTTTCCACTTGCCTCACCCCTACTCTCGAATTCCCCGAGCGGCATCTTAGCCTTGTCCCCAACCATCAACACCGCCGCTCGCCCTCCCGGCACCTTTCTGGATCTTTACGAGCCGGGATCGCCGCAAATGATGGAGTCTTTGCGGCAACTGCAGCAGCAGCAGCACGGGACTTTAAGCGCCAGCCACACCCGCAGCCGCTCCTTTACCGACGGCGGAGGGGCAGACCCCCGCGAAAAGCAGCGCCTCGCGTGGAAGAAGTATCACGACGAGATTCAGCGGAAGCGGAACGCGTCAACCCCGAGCGGAAACGCCGCCACTAGCAGCGGGCCTGGCGCGCCAGCGCTTTCCATCACGACTTCGTCGCCGGCTGTCGCGGTGTCGTCGCCCCTTTCCCCGCCGACTGCCACGCTGATTCCTCCGACGCCGACGACAGCGAGTTTGAAGCGGAATTTCAGAATGTCCGACGAATTTGGAATGGCGCCACGGTCAGCGATGAGCACGATGACGACGACGCTCACGCTATCGTCCTCGACCTCGCTTGGCGATGGCGGCTTAACCGCAGGAATCGAGACCGCGACTACGACACCAGGAAGGCGGTCGCCTGCGGACTTAAGCCACCTACAGTACCTCCCGTCGCCACCGGAGGCCTCGTTGGCTAACCTCGGAGGCGCCGTTCGGGTCCTACCGACAAGGACGGGATCGGGCGGCACCTCGCTCGCCGCGGGAGGGAGCGCACAGCGTGACCTCCCTCTGTCTCTTATGACGGGCGGCGTTCACCAGCAATTCCCGTCGATGTCTCGAACGCCTAGAAGCGGTCGTGGCCTCGGTGTCGGCGCGACATTGGCAGAAGAGGATGAGAACGAAATCCTGTTGCCCACCACCGCTCCGCAGCAGTGGCGGCCATGACGCCCCTGCACGCAACGCGTCTCCCGCCCCCCCTCCGACGGCCGCGCGCATCTGGGCGCGCCCGACCATCACGCTGAACAAGCCGGGAACTTGGGGCTGGTCCCACGACGGCCTCCACCCGGGCGTGCATATGACCGACCGCTCCCTGCACCGGAATCGGTGGACGCGTCAATACGCCATCGCGCAGGGCCTGCTCGAGCTCGAGGCCGAGCGGGACCGGAACCTGATTTCGTCCGCTCACGGCGGCGGCGTGCGCACCCCCGTGCTTGACGCCGTGATCGGGAGCGATATCAGGGAGGCGTGGGAGCGCGAAGGGTGCGCGGGCGTCGGAGGCGGGAGCGGGATCGAGGGGTGGTATAGCTTGGGAAGGGTGCTGCTGATGGATGGAGGGAAGTTTGGGGCGAGGACGGTGGACGAGAGCGAATGCCATAGGGCCGTCGTGATGCGGTATTTGGTGTTGCCGCACGAGGGAGAGGTCGAGGAGTGCACTACCGTCGGCGAGACGTCGGAGCCGCCGCCGGAGATGGACGAAAAGGCGGCCCTCATAGCCGCGGCCCAATTTGATATTTTGCCGCTGGCTATGCCCTCCGGCGCTGGCGCTTTGAAGGGCACTGACGGCAGGGGTCGAAGGCGGCGAATGAAAGGCTGCCCGCGATGCGGCGACCATGTGATGGAGACGGCGCGGCATTTCCTTCTCGCATGCGCGCCGGCTAAGGTGCTCTGGCGTCGGCTCACTGGCGTTCTGACGAGGCTCACCGGTTTCGAGGTCGGGGCAGTGACGCTCGAGGACGTGCTGATGGGGTTCCCGCGGCTGAGGGACGTCGGCGTTGTCAGCGTTTGTTCTCCGGGAGGCACGGGCGGTGTTTATGCAGGCGGCAGCGTGTCGCCGACAACGCCCGCCACCGCTGCGGCCGCGATATCGATGCGCGTTGACGACGACTCCCAACGCGCGATCTTGAGCCTGCACGCGATCGCACTCCACAGCCTGCTGGTCGCTCGGACGTACCCGCTGGCCGATAACAAAATCGCTTGGACTTTGTTCATTAACCGGTTCGTGGCGCGTGTGACGCAGCTCGAGGATAGCGACGACCTGCACGCGAAGGAAGAGACGGAGGGGTGGGAGGAGAAGGAGGAAGAGGTTGAGGAGGTTGTGGCCTTGGACGGGGAGGATGGGGAGTGTGGTGAGGCTGGGGTCAGCGGAGCCGTAGTGAGGAAGACGACGAGGACGAGGAGGACCAGGAGGGCGGAGGGGTTCCTGGTCATGGACAGCGCGGATCGCTTGTTGTGGAAGGTGCTGAGGGCGAATTGCCGGGTTAGGAGACCGGCCAAATCGCCTTAATGCTATGCCCGCCTCTGGACTTCCGAAATTTGGTGTGATGCAACAGCAGGAGGTGGGCAAGGAACAGCGTTGGGTTCCGTTGCTGAGTGTGGATATCGCGAGATGCCTTTTCTTTCTGATCCATGTGCTTTAACCGATCAATATTCGTTATTATTTTATTGACTTATGTATGTCGACGTTTGCTTTCCAATTCAACTTTCACTTGCAAATACAGTACATCTTCATATCGTAACCCTACCACTCTTGCAACACGCGCCGATCCCCCTCAGTTTTGAAGTGAGACTCCTGCCGACATCGGCTCCGTGTTTTGGCGGGGCAGTATTATCGGCTTAGGTCCGCGGCTTCTACATGCCATCGACGCTGGACCCCGACATGGAGCCGTACGACGACGCCAGGTCGCCAGTGTCCCCGGAACCATCATCGGCCGCAGGCCGGCGGCGGTTTCCACTCCGCACACCAACAACTGAACACATCGCGCCCAACATCCACATCCCTCCCACCTGGCCGACGAAGCCACATCCGCCGCCACGGCTCGCCAGGACGCTCTCGCACCTCTCCGCCGCGCTTGTCTTCCTCATCCTACTAGTGGCCCAACTGCCCGTCGCTACCTTGGCGCACGACACTAGCACTGACATCCCCTTTCCTTCATTTACACCACCGGCGGCCTCGTCGACTTCGTTCCTCGCTTCTAGCACTTCTATACCCGCGCCGCCCTCGCTCGTTACGCCTTCGACCGTGCCGCCTCCAGCCACTGCCCCGAGTGCTGCCCCGAATACTGTCTCCGGCAGTGCTGGCCCAACGGCCGGCCCACCCGCAACCTCTTCCTCGAAACCGCCAACTCACTTGCCGGGCGGCATCAGCTTTCCGAACGTCAAGGTGTCCGTCACCGTCAACGGCACGACGTTCACGGATTCACTGATCCAGAACGGGTCGTGCGTTGTCTCGGTTGCCTTCCAAGTAGGGACCGTGTGCATGGTCACTCTCGTTGATTCTACCTTTCGAATCATAGGGCTTGTGCTAACGATCGGTGGGTGTTCTTGACTTTACAATGCCACGGATTGTTAAGAATGTATTAACATATGCCAACCCACTAGCAAACGTTGTGTGCTTCTGCATGGCGTTCGCCAACAAACAGACTCTCGTCTCAATCTTGATTCTTGTCACGCTTATCGGCCACGGCTTCGGGATCACATTTCAAGTGATTCCCTTACTTCGCATCGTCGCCTACCCGAACAATTGGATGACTATCATTGTCGGCGTCGGCCTCTTCATCCTCACGTCTGAGATATTCCTCTGGGTGCTTTACCTCCGCTTCACTGCCGTCGCCCCGATAAAGAACCGGAGGCTTCAGCTCGTCGTGAAGTGTTGGATGATTGTGGAGTCGATGATCGCCTTCTCGTTATGGGTCTCGTGGGTGGTCGGCACATATGATGGCGCCGCCGCTGCGAATAATGTGAGGAAGCACGCGGCCAACGCGTACTCTTACTTTGGCTTCTTAGAAGCTGCAACGGCACTCTTTCTTACCGGCTGTGAGTAAAATACGTTTGGCTGTCCCAAAAATGGCTCCTAACATTTGTAGCAACCATGTGTAGTTTTCGTCCTCAACTTTTACCTGCCGCGCATTCGGAGCATGAAGAACAAGAGTGTCCTTGTCTACCTCTCTACCTCGGGCCTGATCTACCTCGTGATCGAGACCTTTCTGCAGGCCGGTTTCGGCTTTTTCTTCGACGTGAAAGCGACCTCACCTTACTCCTCCGGCCTCAACCAGGCCGGCACTGCGCTCCGCCACTCCATCTTCATCGTCTTCATTTTCAAGATCCGAGAGGCAGGCCTCTCGTCCGAACGGGAGCGGGAGATGCAGCGAAGAAGGGTCCTGCAGCCGCTCTTGGGCGCCGGCGGCGGGGATAGCACGGGCTCGGGGCTTGCGTCGGGTCGTGATGATATGGCGGGACCTGATCACGTCATGCTGCACCCGATTGGGAAGGTAGCGTCGTCCCTCCGCCAGGGCACCAACAGCTCCGGCTTCGCTCTACTGGCAATGTCGGGGCGGGGCACGGCTAAGTTGGGCAACGGCGGGCGGAGGGGATCTTGGTCCTCGGCGTTAACGGACGATCACGACGACGACTCATCAGCAGCCGGAACACGTGTCGGGGCCGTCGGCTCGGGATCCCAGGCGCAGCCGCAACTGCCCTTAATGAACCGGCGCGTCGGCGGAGGTGCCGCGGGTATCTGGGAGGGCGATCCCTTACCACGAAGCTTGGGGGCTGACATGGCGGGGCGGACGGCTCTGGGCATGTACAGGCCCTCGAGCTTTCTAACGGACGGCGGGGTCGACGAAGGGCTCGACCCGCTCTCGGTCGTCACAGGGTCTTCGGAGGCGATGGCGGCCGTGCTGCCGTACGCGTTCGGGAGCCAGAGCGAGGTCAGCGGGGTCCTTCTCGTCAACTCGGCTGATGAGGCGATGAGCAGTGGCATTGGCCCGGGGTCGGCGTCGTCACTTGGGGCCGGACAGGGGCAGCAGCATGTCGTCCGACTACCGCCGACGGTGTACAATTATAAGCCGCCAGGGCCTAATCTGCCGTTGCCGACGGCGTCGACGTCGCCGAGCTCGGCAGGGTCGTCGGTGCGGAAGGCTGGGGATTCGAAGGTGGCCTCGAGCGCCGGTTCGTCGTCGAGAAAGGGGCCGCCGTCTGTGCTAGACTACACGCATCGGACAGGATTGCCTGGCGGTATGAGCGGGGCAGGGATTGTCGGGAGCGTGGATGCGCAGATTGGGCAAGGAGGGAAACCATTAACAGATGACGAGCAAGACTTTTCTTATTCGAAAACGAACCTCTGGTGATGGGGGAAGCGGTTACTTTTCTCTTTTGTCGGTGGCTCGTAGAAAGTTGGCTTTAATTTAATATTATATATTGTTGAACGCTTTTTTGCGTTCTTCTGCTTTGCAAAGTCTTCATCACTTGAAGTATTTACGACCTTCAATTTCATTCTACTCCGCTAAGATGGTCAGTATCCCAAACTCCGTCTGTTGCTCTAAGTGTGGAAGAGGATTCCAATGCTCATCGTTCAAGCTCAACCAGGTTTATGTGCGAATCGGTGCCAAACATTATGTAAGTACTAAACACAATCTGTGTCTTATCGTGTTCCTTGTGGTCCTTGTGTTCATTGCTTTGATAAGTTCATAAGTGCACCCGGTTACTCACGCGGTCAGACGCGCGCACCACATGTGCTAAACGCGCGCCTAATCTCCTTTGTAAAGACTCCCCATGTTCATGAGGACCTCCGCCCTCCTCATCGCCTTCCTCTCGGCCGTCACCACCGTCGCTGCGGCGCCTTGCGGCGCGACCGGGCCCCCGTCAGCAGTCTGCAAGGTCCGCTTGATTTTACTTACAAGTAGTTGGTTTGCACTCTCGCTCACTTGCACCTGAAAAATGTACAACAGAACGCTGCACTTTGCGGCCCTCCGACCCCGATGCCCTGCGTCCTCATCCAGGCAAGCTTACCGTGGAAGGAAACCTCTGTCTAACATCCAATGCAGTGCGAGGGGGTTATGGCCTGCGAAAAAGTCGCGTGTGTTGAGACCTCATCTGAGACGTGCGAGTGGGGTACGCTCCCTGGCTGCGATACTTAACTTGCCTTTGCGATTGTGAGCACATCCATGCGATTGTGAAAGAGCCTCTTTTATATTGATGAGTTGTAGTTGATGACTCTGACAACAAGTTTAAGTAAATGTGAGATGTCTTGTGACTACTGGCTACGCGTTACTACCTTTTGCTGCCAAAAAAAGGAGCAGCAACGAGTTGATAGCACTGCTAGATGATATAATGCTATGCCGAGATTGCCCCTGATAAACCCTCTGCATAAAAATGACGACCTCCCTCATCGCCGCTAGCTTCCTGAAGCTTCGCCTTGGACATTTAACTTGACTAGTATATTTAGCATAACCTTTTAAGCTAACTTGTGCAAATGCAGGACTCGGCAAGAAACTTGAAATATACGAAAGTGTGCCAAGTCAAAGGTTTCATAGCATAAGGAAGAGTAAAGAAGAAAAGCAACTGCGGTACATACAAAATTGAAGGAGGATGCGTATCTGCGTGGGTTTTATTCATCTTTTGGACCGAGGTGGACAACCTTCCCTACCCCTTTTGTTCGCCCCTCGCGGAACAGTAACCGCGCACCAACCTTCAAGTACTCTGGGTGCTGGATGAACCGGAATCGTACAAGCGCCCTGTCGCCCGTTCGGAGAACCTGCTTGTCCATCCCGACAATCTTTGCGGTTTGCCTCACCTGTAAGGCGTAATGCGAGGTCAAGTTCCTGAACAAAAAAAGAATTTACACAACGACATTCTACTTACACAGCCGCAGTGGAGCATGGCTTGGTACTTTGCGCCGATAGTGGTGCTGTGGTACAAAACCAAAATCTCCGCCTCAAACTCGTAGACAGCTTTGGGATTAAGCGATTTGCTAGACAGTGCAACGTCAGAAAAAGGAGAAATGCGTAAAGGACTAATCGAAAGCGTGTACCTTAACATCACCATCCCTTTCCGAATGCTCGATCTCTTCACCTTCTTAAGCGCGAAGCTGGCGCTTTGACCGGCGCTGGCGCAGGGTACGTTCACGCGCTTCCTCTGGATCGACTTGACAATTGTCGGCGTAAAGGCCCCGGTCGAGTCTGGCCCGAGCATCAGGGAGTCGCCCACGTGCACGACGCCGGAGATGATCGTCCCGCTCACGACGGTCCCCACCCCGGGAACAGAGAAAGTGTCTGCACGCTGTTAAGTCTTGCCAACATGGAAAAGTGCAAGCACTGAGAAAAAACCTACCAGTGATCTGATACTCAGAGGGTTTGTCGACGTCGTAACGGCCCAAGCTGTTCGCGTGGAGGACATTTAGGAACAGCTTCAACAGGTCGAGCCCCTCCCCGGTGATATTCGAGACCATGAATATTGGACATATTCTGAACGGATATTTAGTTGTTTGAAAGAGAATTGAGATAGGGCAAACCTCTCGCTGATGAAGCTGCTGGCGGCGATCAAGACGTCCCCGACAGTTTTCACAAATATTGGAATCTTGCGGCAGCCTGAGCTCTTCAAGATCTTCGAGAGCTGCTTGATGGTGCTCTCGAGGACGTTCGCTGGGCACATGTCGATTTTGGTCACGACGATGTACACCGGGACCTGAAGGGCGAGCGCAAGGCCGAGGTGCTCTTTCGTCATCCCAATGATCCCGGCATTCGACCCAATCATAAGCATGACAAAGTCCGGGGCGCAGCCGGTCATTCCAAAAACGGTGGTTTTCAGGTACTTCTCGTGCCCAGCAAGATCGATGAAGGTCAAGACCTTTACAGTAAAAAGGTCAACTATGAATCCCAGTCGGAGTCCAAAATGTTAAATGCCCACCTTGGACGCATTAACGCAGATGTCATCCCACGTTAATCTCGGCTTCCCCATCATCGACGGCGTGATCACCTCCCCCTTCGCGCCGAACCCCATAATCTCAAGCCCAACAGAGGAAGTCCTCCCGGTCTCGACCTCGTGCTTATGCCGGAACAGGTTGACACGGGCCTTCCCCCTCCCGTCATCAAGGACGTCCTTCGTGAGGACGCCGAGCAAGGTGCTTTTCCCGGCGTCGACATTCCCAACGACGGCGATCCTCAACTCGAGCAGGGCCTCGACCTGCCCAGCCCTCTGACGCAGAAGCAGGTGCCCGTAGTAGTACGGGCTCGGCGCGACGGCAGCCTCAGTGGCGGCAGCGGTGGCGTCCTCGGCGACGTTGGAGGACGAGCCGTTCAGGTTGATGCCACCGCCGGACGA
Source organism: Irineochytrium annulatum (assembly GCA_027600665.1). Classification (NCBI taxonomy): domain Eukaryota; kingdom Fungi; phylum Chytridiomycota; class Chytridiomycetes; order Chytridiales; family Chytridiaceae; genus Irineochytrium; species Irineochytrium annulatum. The sequence goes on from JADGJL010000582.1 coordinate 8,806, forward strand.
CGTCGAAAGAATCTGGTTGCGACGCTCATGGAGCAGAGTGACCTCCGACTGATTGGCGTCCGCTATTGACGTTATGGTCTGCACGGCGGCTTTGAACTCCTCCTCGGTCAGATTCATGGACGTGCCGTCATCTGCGCAAAAAAAACAAGCAACATCGTCAGTAATCACGACCTTTGGGCGAACAAGGAAGCAAAAGCATGCCCTACCCTCAAGCCCGATCTCGATAATGGTCTCCCCAGACCCCTGTCGTAACCGAGCGCCGATCTGTGCCGACAACCGCTTAAATTGCTCCTGCGTCGGGTTCACGTACAGTTGCTGCATGAAAATAACAAAAGGCACACACATATCAGACCCTTGTCAAGCAGCCCACGGCACTTCCTGGGGGGTTCCCCTACGCACCTTGCTCGAAGTCGGAGTCTCGTCAAACAACTCCGCCTCGCCATCCTCGATGAAGGTGTCGGTCGAGCTCTCGAGGGAGGTCTCGGCGAGCTTCTTGGCCAGCGCCACGGCAGAGAAGACGGCGTCGGAGGCCCTCTCCTTTTTGGGCAGCTGCGGGATCGTGTCCTCGGCCACGAGCGTGTCCCTTCGTATTGGAGGTTTCGTCGCCGGCTCGAAGCGGCCCTCGAGCATCAGGTCCATGATTCAAGTCTTGCGATGGGTGCAGATAGAATGTGGAGGGCTCAAGGTCGGTCGAACTAGGAGGTCCAGCGCAACGCGGCAGCGAGATCAGTGGCCGAGCAGCTTGTGCGACAACCGGCGAGGTTGGCTCTTTCTGATGGGAAGTAACTTTGGATGGAGGGAAGGTTGGGTCGATGATATCGAGTGATTCCTTGCTGGCTGGGTCCACACGGCGTTTCGCACAATGTCGCGCCAATACCAAGGCGCACGTCGCAACTCACCTTGTTTTAATACTTTCCAATCGCAAATACTTTGTCTTTCGTGTTGGCATGGAAGGAGAGAGAAAACTGCACAGTAACGTGAGATCACCAATGTCACAGCATAGCTTGCTCTCCTGACAGCATAGCTTGCTCTCCTCTCCTGAACACGCAATACACACAAAGCCTCATCTCCGCTCGTCTTCATTGCATTGAGGCCGCTGGCCGATCACGTCCCACCCTCCCGTCGACGACGTAGCACGGCAATATGTAGGTGTGCCTGAAAAATAAAGCGAGTGCTCCAGTTCCGCATGACCGCAATCCAGCTCCGAAGTAGACCCGCACGAGCGAATAAAGAGTAAACGTGCAGATAAACGACATTACTCGCCGGCTCTTCATTGCTCGTACGTAACCAACTTCATACTGGGCCCATCACCTCCAAACTGGGGCGGTTGGCCGGTGAGGGCTCGCACGCCTGAAAGGGACGAATTTGACATAGGTTTGAACCTGATCTCGTTTATCATGAGCGCCTTCCCACCCCTCCAGCGGCGGCACACCGAGAACGGCGCCACCACGTCCGCGTCAACGCCATGGCAAACCTCATCCATCGCCTCATCGACTCAGCGCCAGAACCTGAAGCTCTCGACACTCCTGGCAATCATCAGCCGCATGACCGGCGGCGAGCCCCTCACCACCGCGGGCATGTCCGACATGGAGGCCGCAATCAACCACGACGCCAGCTTTGAGAGCATGAACCTCGGCGCCGGGTTCGAGAGGAACTTCTTGGAGATCCAGAAGCTGCTCGAGCGGGCCAGAGCCAGCGAGGACGACGGGGAGATAGGGGGGCTCATGTCGACGGATCCGGATCGGGAGCGGCGGAGGAAGAAGCAGGCCGCCGTTGCGGCCGTCGTGGTGAACAACAACAGCAGCGTGATGGGTGGGGCGAGCGGATCGAACGGGAACTCGAGCCAGCATGTGGCCGCACTCAAGTCGAATCTGTTTGATATGACGGAGATTGGAGGGGAGAGCAAAGGGCAGGTGGGGAGGAAGCCGCTGAGGGTTATCGCGGCCGATTTGGCAAAGCGGATCGACCAGCTCAAGTCGAATCAAACGGAGTGGGAGACATTCCAGGCGAGAATACGTACGTTGACAGAGACGTTCTTTCTCTTCATCTGCAAAGCTTGATGCTCACCACGCGCTTCATCCTTGTCGTCGCCAGTCGATTATCAAAAGACGCAGACGGTTCAGGCCGACATCATCCGTTACAACAAAAGCATCCTCAACCATTACGTCCCCGAATCAAGACAGAAGAACCTCGCGGACATTGTGCGTAATTGAATATCTGTTCGTTGTTTGCCGCTTACGCGTCGTCGCCTTCTTCCAGCAAGTCGACCACCGCTTCCATCGGATGAAGGTGCTCGAGAAGAAAAAGGAGTTGGACACGGAAAAGCTGCGGAGGAAGCTAGAAACCGTGAGAAAGAAGGATGCGATAGTGGTGAGTTGCCGTCCAACCCATCCAATGAAATGCATACGTCTTACGTTTTCTCGTTCCTGGGGATGCAGGAAAGCGGAAAGCGGCGGGAGAAGGAGGAGATGGGACGGGCGCAGCTGATGCAGAAAAAATGGTTCATAGTTGTCGCGTCCCTGTCCAGAGTGTTGCAGGTTGCAAAAACGGTGGAGGTCAGTTTTTAGCGCCGTAAAACGGGACTCTGCAAACCTTGTATTGACCTACAAACATGTCGGCAGGAGTCGCAAATCCGGCAGGAACGGATACGCGAGCGGAACCACGCCGCGACCGTGATCCAGAAGGGGTGGCGGGACTACAGCACTAGAAAGCTCGAGTATCGGAAGAGGCAGGCCATGGAGATCATCGCAAAGTGGGTTGTGTTGTTTCAGGGCTGCCTAGAAGATGGTTTCTTATACGACGTTTATAGGGTCTTCAGCACCTACGTCCGGAAAAGGCGAATAATTCTGAAGAACAAAGCAGCAGACATCATCCGGCAGTTCTTCAAGGAGGTCCATGATGTGTCCAAATTGATGAAGATTGTGAAGAAGTACCGGTTCTCAGGTTGGGAGAGCCTATATGCCCCGGTGAATATTGACGCTTCACTTCCTCTTTGTCAGTCATCAAAGCGCAGATCCTCTCGCGTTCCTTCCTCGCGGTCCGGAACGCCCAAGTGACTGTGATCTGCAAGCTGTGGGATAAGCTTGAGAATGGATGGTGGGCGCAGCGGAAGCTCCACAGCGAGAAGAACACGAACGCGAGCAACATGAGCATAGAGGAGAAGGTTAAGACGCCAAAGTCGAAGAAGTGGGTGGCTTTGTAACATTATGTGCGTTAAATTTTGGCGCGTTATTTTAGAAAAGGTAAGAAGGGAAAGGATGACGACAAGGAGAAGGCATCCGAGCGCACAGCGATTAAAGTGTCAGAGTAAGTACATGCTGTCACCGTCTTCTACTTTTTAGACTAATTTTATGGCAATTCAGCGCGACGAAGATCGCAGTGGTTCTCGAAGACCTCATCATCCGCCGTCGCGCCTACCGCCAAGCGTTGCAGGACCACAAAGAGGTTGTCACAAAATGGAACACCGAGCATAGGGTAACGCCGCTGTCTGCCAAACTTTTCTCATCACGATGTCACTTAGCATATACGGCTGCTTCTGTCAAATATTAAGCCGAAAGCTGGAGGTATGTCAATTTCCCACAGTGTATACCTTTAACACGCAACCTCGTCTCCAGATAGTGCGCCGAAGAAGCCTGTGTTCAAGGTAAGCTTGATTGTTTTGTATCTCCAAGGCAATCAACGCTGATTTTCAACAGCTTTTGCCCGCCCAGCCTGAGATGTATGCACTGATAGAGAAGGGTTTCATGCAATTCGTGGAAACGTCAAGATAACAGCGACATCCAAGCTTCCTTCACTTCGACAACTCGCATTTTTTTACTTAACATTGTACATGTTGCAACGATATCTGATGCATTTAAAAAATCACAAGCGCCTATTGTAAACGAATTGTTCCACTGTTTTACGCGACTCTTTCCAGTTTGTCAGCGCAAGTCCGCACTAATGTCCGCCTACAGATCCTACTTCCTCGGCAGCCGCCTTTGAGGTGAAGCTCACTTGTTACTAGCGAGGAAAGCCTTGAAGGCTGCTTGCTGTCTGTGGTGCTCCTTGACAACTAGCTCATGTAGGTGGCGATCTTCCGCCGGCAGGTACTTCCCATCAACGCAGATGGCGTCCGGCATGTAGAGATCCTCCGTCGGACCGTATTCGGGATCCAGGGTGACGGGTGGCCGTCCTGCATTGTCGAAGGTATGAAGTTAATGCGTAGATAAAAAGGACCAAAATTCAACCAGAAGTTGCGGCAGCCTTCCAACACGCCTCCCAGATCTCCTGAAAATATGGCGTGAATTTTGACGTGGTAGGGTCGGCGACCTGGGCGTGCTGGGGAGATCCGACGCGAGCGTGGATGTGCCATGTCCGGTCGACAATTGGGCGGAGAACCTCAAGGGGAATCGTTCGTTCCGTCACGACCACCCAGTGCGAAAGCTATGTATATACAAGTGAGCTCATACGCCGATGGAGAGCGATGCAATGATAAGCGAACCAACATCCAGCGTAAACTTCATGCTCGGAAATTCCTTTACTACCCGCAACGCCACATAAGGCGAGTACAAAATTCTCCCGCGATGCGTCTCATGGCATATGGGCACCCCTCCTCCCAACTCCTTCTCCATCGCCACCGCGGCTGTGAAGTATTCCCTCGCCTCATCCTCCGAGAAGTCATCGCTCCCCGAGTGGCAGTTGATGCGCACGGGCTTCGGATCCAGCGCCAGCGCGCCCTTCAACTGGCCGCGAAGCTGCTCGACGTGCTCGCTGACGGGTTTCCGGCGCGGAACGCCAGCGTAGTTGTCCCAGTTCGAGTACGCCCCGCATATCCAGGAGAGATCGTGCTTCTTGAGGAGGTTAAGGAAGCGGTCGGCGTTTGGAAAGCCGATGTCGAGGAGGGACGCCTCGATGCCTGAGAATCCTGCAAGACACCATCAGTACTTGAGATTATTAAGCGTCCGCAGAATCGTAAAAAGAATGGACGCACCTTGTTCCTTCAGATAGGGAAAGAGTGTCTCCCAGGACTCAGATTGGACGCCCCAGGTGGTCCGGTAGGTCTTCAACATCTTGTATGTTGCGACCCGGTGGCTTGACGGATGAGAACGACTTCGATGTTGACGAATGTTCACACAAGAAAATACTGTTCTAGTTCTAGCTCTTAAAACAAACTAATTACAACAGGATGTTTATCTGCCTCATCCCCTAACTACATGTAATGCGACCACATCACCGGAGTCCGCTCACCGCCGCCACGAATGCCTCCCAGCAACCTGAGCGCCCTGCTTCGGATCCATCCCGACAAGTGATCAAATCCCGCTGACCTCTCCGTGGCGCACTCGACGTACTTCCTCCTTTTGCTGGACAATGAAGCGAGCGCCCCTTCCACGTCGCCCGTACAGGTGGCGGGCCGTTCCACTTCTTGCCAACCGTGAAAAAGGGGTTAGAGACAGGGCCCCAGTTGGGGGAGGGGAGGATTCGGGGGTTGTGGGTCGGAGGAGTTTCTGGTGACGGGCGACGTCGGGTTCGAAGAGTTGATGACGTGGGCAGAGCTGGGAGACGCTGAGGAGGCGGACATGGGCTGTGAGTGACGGGGAGGCCAACACGACCAGAATGAGTAGGACGGCGATGCGTGGGAGCATGGCGGATCTTATTGCCGCTGGACACTTTCGTCCGATGTTGCCTCGCCACCCATATCTGCAAACACACGATCCTGCATTCCACATCACCCTTATATTAATCCACGCGTGACTCGTGCCTCTCTGCACACCACATTGCTTTGCCTAAGCAACGTCTCCTCACCGTCGTCCAACCTGACTACCGCTCCCCATCGTAACAATCGCGCAATCCATCGTCTAATGCATTGGCAACTCTGCGCCAGGTGGTAGCACAGACGCGCAGACCACAAAGCCATGCTTGAGGCAGGCGCGGTTTGGGACCGCTGCGAAGGGGACGGGAACGTGGGCGCGGCAAGGTTGGAGGCCGGGATTATGGAGAAGGAATGCAGGGGGGATGATGTAGCCCGGACGTGGGCGCCCAAAAGGATGGCGTGCAGGCCCCACAGAGCCGCGTCGCCTGGCCAAGAATCGAGAAGTTACTTACGAACGAGTTGGGCAACCTTACCTTATTGTGGTGGGAACGCAAGCGGCTTGTGCATCACCCAATGTCAAACGCCTCCGCTGACGACGCCGTCCGCGGCACGAACGATGACGCGACCATCTCAAGAGCGTATGTCTTACTCCTTATTCCTTTCTTATTCTTTTAACCATTTGCTTCATTCAGATCGGCCGTCTCCCTCGGGTACCTCCAGGACCCCTACGTCAAGGCCTTCATGAAGAATGCGCGAACGCCAGTGAGAAGGCCGCCTATAATCAACAGGGGGACGTATATAAGGGCGAGGGCGATCGATACGTTGATGGATAAGTTTTGGGAGAATGCGGATTTGATGGAAGACGGGGACGGGGATGGGGGAGGGGAGGGAGGAACGGTGAAAGTGGAGAGGAGGAGGTGTCAGATCGTGACGCTCGGAGCGGGGTCGGATACGAGGTTCTTTACTTGGAAGGTACTTATTAGAGAGGAAAGGGCTATGAACTGATCCGTGTCCTAGGCAAGAGGAAGAATGCCGGTCAAGTATTTCGAGGTGGACTTTGCAGAGATCACCTCTCGAAAGGCAATGATGATTAAGAAGAACAAGGAGCTAACAGCTCTCTTGGGTCCTCATACAATTGGTATTGTTATGAATTTGTGACCTCTTACCGTCTCTCTCGTCTTTTTAACCTTCTCCCTTCGAACCACTTCACCACTACTAAACAGCCGCCGGCGGCACCGAGCTCCACACCCCCAGCTATTGCATCCTCTCCGGCGACCTACGCTCCTTCACAACCACCATCGCCCCTAAACTCCTCACCCAAGGCTTCTCCCCCTCCATACCAACATTATACCTCTCCGAATGCGTCCTCGTTTACCTCCCGCCCGAATCCACAACGTCCATTCTATCTTGGTGTTCCACCGCCACGGCCTCGTCCCTCTTCATCACATACGAGCAAATCAACCCGCACGACGCCTTCGGACGCACCATGATTGATAACCTGCGGATGAGGAATATCACTTTACCGGGGTTGGACAGCTGTCCCTCACTGGCGGCACATGTAGAGAGATTTAAGACGAGTGGGTTCAAGGGAGCACGGGCCGTTAGCATGAAGGACGCGTATGACGTGCATTTAAGTGAGGAGGAAAAGGCGAGGGTGGGGAAGCTGGAGATATTTGATGAGGTCGAGGAGTGGAGGATGATGGGGGAGCATTATTGTGTCAGCTGGGGGTGGAATGCTAGGACATTAGACGAGACAGGGGGCAGTGTGGGTGCTGGTGAGCAAGAGAGGGAGAGGGGGAGGATGGAAGGGATTGGGCTGTAGTAGGATGAGGTCTAGAGGAGTAAGTAGGAGGAAAGGACATATCCGAACGGATCGAGCGCGCAAGTAATTGAAGAAAGCGCGACGTCAACCAGTTCAAAACGACTTCACTCACTCCCGACCGCAACATCACGTCCTGCATCCGTGCACGACAGAACTATCAGGTGTTTTAGCAACCACGTTAGGAAAGTCATTAAGGTTCTTTTAGACGTCCCCGACAGATGCTTTTAGCATCTTTGCTAAAGCAGAAGCCTTACTTTCTGTCCTTCTGGCAAAAAGATCGCGTGGAACTGCCAAAGGATGAGAAGTCACCTTCCCAGACATTGTGTCCCAAGCCACTGGCATCGAATTGAGACGCACCGGTCACAAGTACAACTCCCGTTCCCCTCCAACCCCAACTTCATCGCTGCCGCCACAATGATCTTCAACCACTTAACCACAGTCTTGGTCGCCCTCATGGCCGCCTCGGCCGCCGTCGATGCCAGGAGAATCCAGGGGAATGTCCAGGAGAAGGAGTACGAGCCAGTGAGTACCCGTTTTCTGCCGTTGTCTGGCGGCAGTACCTCGCCACCGCACCGTGCTGCATCGACCTTCAACGAGCGTTGGAGTCACTGGGGTGGATGGCCTCAACTGCCGTGGTCTCGTCCTGGCCGAGAGCGTCGGGGCACTCGCCTATGTATTTTCCTTTAAGATGCGGTCTGACCTTTGTTCTCCCATCACCATTAGCCGTCGCCACCGGCTTACACGCCGAAGCCTTCCTACACGCCGAAGTACGAGCCGAAGCCATCGTATTCCCCGAAGTATGAGCCCAGTCCATCATATGCCCCAAAGCCCTCCTACACCCCCACGCCGAAGCCATCCTACGAGCCGAAGCCGAAACCATCCTACCAGCCGAAGCCGAAGCCATCCTACCAGCCGAAACCGAAGCCGTCATATGCCCCGAAACCGAAGCCATCGTATGCTCCTAAACCGAAGCCATCGTATGCCCCGGAGCCAGCGTACGAGCCCAAGCCCACCTACGGTTGGTTTGATGTTGTTGTACAATTTTTCTCCTCGTGGGGATTCTGAGGACTTATATGTTGCTGTTTTATCAGGAGGCTACTCAGAGTGGCAAGAGTGCGACATGCACGTGGTCAAAAGTCTGATTGGCAAGGAGGTAATGCATCGTTCCTTTAACTGAAGCTCATGAAGTGACTTCCAATAGGTTGTCATTGAGAGCGCTGACCCCAAAAATGTGTACTCTTTGGGCGGTGATTCGTACGGCTACGGTGACAACCAGAGCCAAGGCCGAGTCCTGGAGGCCAAGTAATCCTTTTTTTTTTTTTTTTTTTTTGGAAAAAAACCCAAGAAGCGACATTTTGAATGTTAAAATTGTTAAAATTAATTTTTTTTTAAAGGGATGACGGAACCGGGCCGGG
>JADGJL010000583.1:0-17586 GCA_027600665.1 Irineochytrium annulatum
CCCTTGCCCGCACCCGACGTGCACGCGCACCTTCACCTCCCGGTCGAACCTCCGCTCCCACCAGATCGTCCACGTCTCCACCCTGGACCGCCGGCAGTTCCCTTGCACCGAGCCAGGCTGCGGGGCGCAGTTCCACCGCGGGCACGACCTGCACCGGCACGTCAGGAGCAGGCACTCGGGCGCGAGGCCGCACAGGTGCGAGGTGTGCGGGAAGACGTTCGCGAGGAGCGACAGCATGAAGAAGCATATGGAGTTTGAGGAGAAGAGGGTCGCTGGTGGTGGTGGTGGGATGGGGGTGAAGAAGGAGGAAGTGAAGAAGGAGGAGGAAGGGGCTGAGGAAGCAGAGGCGGTGACGAAGGGTGGGAAGAGGAAGGCCGCGGCTGGTGGAAGGAAGGTTGCCAAGAAGGCGAAGGTGCTGGAGTTGGAGGAGGCGTGACGCGACCCGGCGGTAGTTTAGCTTTTTTTTCGATAGCATATTTTGAAAGAGCTAATCCCAGGGTCGCAATGCAGAAAGAAATCTCCATTGATGAGCATTTCTTCTTTTCATACTATTTTTCTTTTATTTATCTTTCTGTCTCGTTTCTTTTGCCCAACGCCATACAAGAAGCGTACTAATAGAAAGAGGACAAAGACTGCCGAGCACACTCCCTGTTCATTCAGCTTATCGCCTAAAAAGGTTTCAGGCCTTAACTAGGTGGATGGGCCTGAAAAAAAAGGTTCGCAAAGTCCCCAATTCAGATAGAGGGTGCTAAGGCGGGTTTGTGCAAGTTATACATGTCGGCCAATCGTTCGTTTGAGTGGAAAAGCACCCAACAATAAAATAACCGCACGTAGTCTCTCCACTCGAAGGCGCGTCGGCTCTCTATCCCGCCCGCCTCGATCATTGGTCTTCCGCCGGTGAAGCACGCCAATCGCTGCTCCGTCGTGAAATGAGCCTTTTTAAGGTATCGCTGCCGATCATAAATCTTCTTCCTGGCCATACTGTCACCGGGATGCGCCCGATCCCTCCCGTTTGGGTGGCATAACTCTTCTTTATTTTTTCATAGCGCAAATGCCACGGCAGCAGAGAAGGACGGAAATCGCTGTCTCCCATGCCTCTCCCAGAGCCTCAGCCGTCAACTGAGGCGCCAACCAATCAACGCACATGAAAGTGGAACGGTACGAACGAACGAACGAACGAACGAACGAACGAACGAACGAACGAACAATAAAGTGACCCCGGACCCCAGGGCCTTCAAGCTAACGCTTTTTCAGGAATTGCCGCTCAACCGCGCCTCCAGCCAGTTCCGCTTCAACTTCTTCAACTTCGTGTCCAGCATTCTCGGCCGCTCTACCTTCAACGATTACTTCCCAACCATTTTGTCTGTGGATGTTTTGACGCAGATTCTTCCTTTTTTCTCCCAGAACTAAAACTAATCTTTTTCAATCCACCGCTCCGAAGTACGTAAGACTTCCAATTTGACCACTGGGGCACACGTAGAAACGCCAGCGTAAGGTTCGCGGCTCTAAGCCGTCCAACCCGTTCTGTGACATCAGCGTCCAGGGCACCGACAACCGGCTCCTTCGTGGGTCAAGCACCCCCGACCGCCCCCCGGTATTATTTCTCACTCTCCACCTTGAAGACTTTCAACCGTTTTCAACGCGGATGCCGGGCCTTTCTCACCTTATCGTTCCTTCAGCCGAACCGCTACCGTCGTTAGCGCGTATACCAACTCCTCGCTCCACCTGACACCCGACGACGGGCGAGTGTTGGGCGGCCACGTGGCCATCATCGCGGTGGTGGATGTCGTTGGCGCGGTAAATGAACCAGGTTTACATGAACCGTCGCGCACCGTTGCAAGAATACCACGCAAATACCTTTCCCCCCTAACGCTTGCGTGTTGTACTTATGCAATTTCCCCACACACGTCCTTTTACCTTGCCCCTGCAGTCTGTCGACAACGAAGGAAAACTTTTCGCCTTGCCTGAATTAGCTTCGCTTTCCCAGTTATGGACGATGCGGACGATCTCCTTTTGATATCCTTTCGGTTTACCCCTTTGAGTTTACCCCGCTGAATCGAACTCTGTGATGGGGTTTCTTTCTGTTAAACCTCCTTTTTTTACCCCCGCTAGCCACGGCTTAACCTTGATGGTGGCGCGCTTGTATAAACTGTAAAAAAATCTACAAATATTCTCCCAGTCTCTATTCGTTCGGTGATACCAGCGATTGCGATTGCATGAGAACGATCTTTGTCTTTTTTTTTTTTTTTTTTATTTTTATTTAATTTTTCCAATAAAGAAATTTTTGTTATTTTTACTTGATATTCTGCAAAAAAAAGGAGGAAACTTCTCAGCCTCTTACCAGTAGAAGTTCGTTCTATAGCTGCATGTGGCCCATCACTCAGTTTTAACCTACTTTGATTTCCACCATTCCTAAGATCAGAAGAAAAGCATCGTCGTTTATGACTATAGCACGTGAGGCGACTCAATCAGCCTAAGTGTAGCTCCTATCTGCGAGGACGAACGCTGATATACACACGTCTACCCTAATCAGTTGATTTTTCCGGCCTTGCATATACCGCCGTCATCGTGATTCCCTTCAAGACTTGTCCTTCGAAGCGCCAAGCCCGAAGACGAAGGGTTGTTACTTCCCAGGATGCAACAACAGGACTCGCTTAAGGTCCGCGGTTAGGAACTCGATTAGCTCCATATAGAGGCCAGCCTTCTCGGTTGAAGTGAGGTCTTGATGATTGAACAATGAGTGAACGTCCGGGCTGGGTAAATTTAGGAGCACAAGGTCGGCATCCATCGACCTCGCTGAAATCTCCTGCCTAAGAAAGACACGGATCAGTGAAAAGCCCAAAGCGTAATTTCGACGAAAATTAAGCGCCTACCTCAGCCTCGCGGCCATCCTCGCCTTCAAGAACAGGTCTCTCCTTTGGAAATGCGGAATATCCCCAGGCCCCTGCACCCACGCCCGGATGAACCTTCCCCGCTCGTGGCCGACCGTGGTCGGCTGCGCGTTATCCTCCCGATCCACGCGATCCCGATGCTGCTCACGAAGCCGGTCTATCGCCGGCCCTTGCTCGCGGATCATTCGGAGGAGGTCGCCGTCCGCAACATCCATCTCGCGGCGAAGGCAATCCTCCTGTAGAAAGACAATGGTGAGAAATGCGTTATAAGCAGCCACGAACATGCCACAATATAGCACCCACCATTCTATGCTCGAAGACCTCATGCTCCGTGTCGTTAGACGCGACTGAACCGCCCTCACGCACATCATCGTACAGGTTGACTGGAACGACGTTGATTTCTGCCACCTTAATAATCATGAGACCAAGCTGACACCGTCAATGTAAGTGTGCAAACAATAAAATGCATACCGATATCCGCATAATTTCGAGGTAGGTGTGGAGGCCCCGCTCGACAGCGGCCGTGCTATCTGCGCCCTGACTGATGACGTATAGCCGCAATGTTGCCCCATGCCATTCTAATCCCAGCGTGGTAAGAAGAAAGATAAATGTGTGAAGCTTGTAAACCAATACCTGGCGACTTTTTCAATAAATAAGCCAACAGAAGCAGCAGCTGCCCATCGTGCACAATCCACCACACGTCAATAGTGCCGTTCAGCCTCTCATCCCGCGCAGGGAAAGCCTCCAGGCCCTTAATAATCAACACCGTCATCCCGGCGTTCCTGCTCAGCGACCACAATTCGCTAACCTCCCCAACGGTCGATAGATTCTCCTCGTAGCTCTCCGCGCACGGCGGCCACACAGCCACCACGGTGTTCGGCGTCAAGTCTCCCAACCCGGCAGTCTGGATCAACACCGCCCTCCCCATTCTTGCCGTTGGCGACCGGAATACCTTCACGAATCCCTGCACGCCGCTGTCCCTTAGCGCACTTATCAGCGCCAGCCGCCTCCTTAGCACGAGCCCCGCCCTCGCGCGGTCCACCGCGGCCTTGTTCGCATCCTCGCCCGGCTGCTGATGCGCCCTTGCGAGCTCGTGCGCAAACGGGCAAGAGGAGTCGAGCGCGGCTGACCGGGCCAGGTGCCGCTCCTCGTCCTCTCGCGTAATCACGCTCGCTAAGATACAGAGCTCGCCGAGGTGCTCCCCTCCGCCGCGGAGTTGGCCAATGAAGTCCACGAGACGGGGTTGGGAGACGCAACCGCGGTCGTCGTCGACGGGCACAAAGGCGAGGAGTTGGGGTCGCCAAGGGTGCTGATGGTGCGTCGTCAGGACCGAGCCGGCGCGCCGTGTGATAGAGGTCGTCTCGCTATGCATGTTGCCTCCGCCGGCTCTACTGGTGGAGTGGTGCGACGGTGCGTAGTCCATATGAAGCGACGGCTCGAGGTGGGAGTAGTGGATGCATAGGCGCTCGATGTGCTCCTCGCGCTCGCGGTTGGCAAGGTAGTTAAGGCATATTTGATAGCTGAGGGCTTCGATCCCCGTCCCCCAAGCGCTCGACCGAGAACGGGCCTGTAGTGTCAGTGCGAGCAAACTGACGAGAGTAAGGGCCAGCACTGTCACGGACCACGAGAGTGTCATCATAAGGGCTAAGCACGAGACAACGCCGAGGAAGGAAAGCGTCCAGTGATGTGTGAACTTCGGCCGCCAATTAGGATACCTAGAAAAGCCGTAAATCAAAGTGAGAGTTAAACAGCCAGTTTTTTAACAAACGCGTTACACAAACCTGAATAAGGACAGAAGGCAGCAGGCGATTGACGTACTAGCATAGCACAACAAGAAACACATCGTAATGATCATTGCAAGGCCCTCAAGATCCTGCCATGCGACGAACGGCAAGGCAATAATCCAAGATATTAAAATCGCACGATGCATCATTAGCTTTGTTCCCCTGTGCAAAAGGCGATAGAGGGGTCTTGCGAAGGCATCCTCTGACGACATGTCGGCCAAAACGCTTGCCGAAATAGTGAGACACTGAAGTGCGGAGCCGACGCCGATGAGGACAACGCCAGGAGCGAGAAATAATTCGCTGGGCCAAGCCAAAAGCGGGTTTTTCATTAGCGACTCGCGTGTGGCGACGGAACCAAGAAGAGTCATTAAGGTAGAAAATAGCACTGTTGACACGCCAATAGCTATGAACCCGCCTCGGGGGATTGATCTTACAGGATCCTTCAAGTGAGCTGGTACGGAAACAAGATTGATTAGATAAAATCAGTGGATACGGTTTAAGATTTTGTTCCTTACCCGAATTATTTGTTCCCGTAAAAATACCAACGAAGCAGGGAACAAGCAAACTTAGGTCCATCCTCAGGTTAAAATCTTTTGAAGGGTACAGGTTCTCCTGCAGAGTGACCCAAGAGAAGCCGGTTATTCCGTCACCGTCGCCAGAGGTCGTGAAAACGCCAATTATCCAAGACGCAAACGATAGAATCAAGATCCCGAGGAAAAACACTGAGAGTCTGTTGAAATTTAAAACAAGCTTTTAAATAAAATGCTACCCATGGACCATTGTTCGACCCATTAAGCTCATGATGAGGATCCCAACCATAAAAACGCTCGACAGCGCCAGATGTGCCGCAAGCGATCTCTCCGTGATCCTTCCCCAGCCGAAATCAATGTCGAAGTTGGAAACCAGGCCCTGAATGCTACCGACAACTTCTACGGTCTGAAGCAAGGTAACTCCCAAATAATATAGCAACGCGATAGCTCCACCAATACCGCCGCCAAGCGTCCTGGTCAAAACTAAACGACAATTTTGTTAGACTCTATTTCTGGGCAACTAGAATTGTGTACTCCTCACTTGAGACAACATTAAAGCCAGAGACTGAGTTGGTGGCGATGGCGGAGATAGAGCAGTGCGTTAACGCGACGCACCCCGCACATGCGAATACAAGAGCGAGCGACAGCAGTAGGCCGACGTCCGCCGTAATTGCACCAAAGCGAAGAAAGATGATCACGCTCCACGCAAACTTGGGGACCTAGCTTAGCGATTCCCATGGGGATAACGACGGCGTTACCTCAAGAGTTGGCAGGACGACCCCCACAAAAGTGCCCAAATTTCCCCGGCGGGCTTCCATGGTGGAGTGGAGTCGTTGTAAATGGTGTTCAGGCAGCAGAGGCGCCGCCGTCGCGGCCGCGGTTATTGGTAGGATTGTAGACGGGGCGGCGGCCGGCGGGAGAATGTCGACCGCGACGGCATTTGCTACGGCTGGGAAGGCGCTTGGATTTCCAAAGATGTCGATGTTGTGGGGACTACGCGACATGGAGGACGACCGCTTCGTCTCGCCCGAAGTGTCGCGCCGGTGATGTTGGAAAGCATGGTCGCTGTCGAGCAGGAGCGGCGCCCTCTCCGCCGACAAGCCGTCCGAGTACTCGGTGACGTCCTCCTCGGTACCATCATCGTGAGTGAGGGGAGCGCTGGCGCGAAGGGAGGCCATCGGGGCCACGGAGGAACGAGATCGCGAAGTTTGTCAGTGACCAATCCTCCACAGCGCCAATGGGGATAATACTACACTTTTACACTGCTAATGATATTATAATAAATATGGACGAAACGGAAAACGAAATGGAGCAAAAAGCGCGTCCTTCAAAGTCGCTATTGAACATCCTTGGGGTCGGTGCCGTCAACCGTGAGCTGCGCGAATTATTAGAGACGGTACACTTTGTAAGACTCGGCGATCACTGCACGGTAACCTACCCAGTATTTGCTGAAAAGGTTCGTCGGGTTCTTCTTGAATGTAGAACTTTCGGAGAACACATCAATCCGACCCAACCTGACCTTCAACTCCCCGCTAGCAACGACGGCGTCTATCTCCGACCGTAAAATCTTCCTTTGAAATCCGCGAATGCCCATCCAGTCATGCCCGGGTCGTGTATCGCAATCAAAATTCACCTCCTCCACGCCTGCGAACACTTCTTCGTAACCCTTTACGCGGGCCGTCATCTTTGCGGTATCAACTTCCGTCGCAACATCCACGCCGTCCGTACCCTCACCGCCCTCGCCGTTCTGCCCCTCTTCCAGCTCCAGAACGCCCCAAAAGATTAATCTTCCCCTTAGGCCGCAATCAAAGCCCGTCAGCCAATGCTCCAGATCGTCGACAACTACTGGCACCGCGTTTGCAATGTCTGGCAGCCGGGAGCTGTCCCAGTCCCCGACCAAGGCTGCCTCAGAGTTAGCCTCGTCGAGCCATCCCTCAGCAACTTTTGAGACAAAATGCGGGTTGCTCGTGCTCCAACGGCCCTGTAGGCAAACCACCGTGACCTCGCCCGATAAGTCCACCATAAGATTCTGCTTGCCGCCGGGTCGGTAGCAGACCGACACAGGCTGCTGAATTTGTGTCCCTTCGACGACATTAGGATAGTCGGTATAGAGCCGACCTGCGAGGTACCGAGTCTGCTTTTGGCCGTTGCCACCTTCCAACGCCTGCGGATCTTCTACCATCACCTCACCCTCCAACTCGTCTTCTTTGTTTGCGTCGGTCACCGTAGTTTTCTCCTCCGTCGCTGGTTGATTGTCCACCTCCATTCCTACCGCAGCCGACGGCTCGGAATTCACCACCTCCTTCTCTTCTGTCTCTTCCCCGCCATTTGACGAGGCGTCATTGTTCGCTGGATCCCCTGCCACCACCGTGTCG
Organism: Irineochytrium annulatum; assembly: GCA_027600665.1. Taxonomy (NCBI): domain Eukaryota; kingdom Fungi; phylum Chytridiomycota; class Chytridiomycetes; order Chytridiales; family Chytridiaceae; genus Irineochytrium; species Irineochytrium annulatum. The sequence goes on from JADGJL010000583.1 coordinate 7,581, forward strand.
TCCATAACACCATCATCACTCGCGCTATTTTCAGCCGCATCTGCGCCAGCCTCGTCATCACTCGCGTCACGGTCACTCCCCTCTTCAACACCTTCTTCCACGGCCGCATCGAGGTCCACCTTGAACACCATCGGCCCTGATTTGCGCGACAACGAAAGGAACTCGCCCTCTGCCGACCACTCCATCGCCGTAATGCGGTCCGTAACGACGGGCAGTGCCATGACCGTGCTTGCGTCCTCGCCGTCGGCGGCCTCATGATCGACGTTGTAGATGTAGACACACTGGCATGTGCAGGAAGTGTTACCCGAGAGCGCGATAACGTCTGAACGACTCGGGTGGAACGCCGGCCGAATAAGCCCGAACTCCGCCTCGCCGCAGTCTACCTGTGGCTGGTCAAGAAAAATCATTCTCAATCGCGCGTCCGAGCCGTCGCTGCCATCATCGTCCGCCCCTGTGCCCCAACGCCAGATCACACAAGTGGGCATGCTAAGCAGGACCGCCGCATACGTTGTGCCGTCCACCGACGCGGCGACGCGGGAGATTGGCCTCGCGTCCGGAATTGTGAGAGTCTTCAGGACACCCGCTTTCCCGCCGCGAGTCACGTCGTAAGTCCAGAGCTTCGCGCCAGCGAGCGAGTCTCCCGTCATAAACCTGATCTCCGAGTCCCCTTTACATCCGCCCATTACAAAGAAGCAGGACGTAAGGTGCGGTGCCTCCCGATCTGTCTCGGCGTCGGTCACCTGATTCACGCGCGGGTTGGACGGGTCCTCAAGGTTAATCAAGAACGCTCTCCCACTCGGTGTGATCGCCAGCGCCAGAGGCCGGGTTGAGTGGCCGACAAGATCTGCGATGACGTCGAAGGCGTAGTGATCCTCCTCGCCGTCTGGTGGTGGGATCACATTCTCGACGCCGTGCTCACAAAGCGGTAATGGCGCGCCTACCCTTCTGCCGTTCTCGTCTAGTACATAAATTGTTCCGAAGCCTCCCTGCACGAGCCACGTCGACGGCTGGACGGCGCAGCTGTGCATAGCGAGCTTTGGCGCGTTCCAGGGCCTTTTGTACTTGTCCCTTTTCCTCTCGAAGCCGTGCTCGCAAGCCCAGACTGAGACGGCGAAGTTAGAGGCGTCCGTAAGGAGATGCTTGCCATCCGAGGTAAAGCCGGTAACGTTCATCTCTTGGAAAGGCCCGAAGCGAAAGTTGTTTCCGGCTCGGATCGCCGTGAAGAAGACGTTAAGGTCCCCAGCCTCGAGTTTTTTCCTCCCCACCGGGTCTCCGATGTCAGGGACTTCGTACACTACCACATCTTTCGCATTTTGAACGGTAAAAGTCAAGTAGGAGCCGTCCGGCGACAGAGCGGAGGAGGTGACGCCAGCCGGCGCTGGAATTTCTGTCAGAAGCTCGCCGCCTCTTTTTAAATCTATCAACCTCCATTTTTTAGGCCTCTCATTGTCGGCTGCCGAGCTGAGGACTAGGAGTCTTTGCCGGTCATCAAGGGCGACCGAGCAGCGCTCGGGAAAGTCAAATCCTAGGGGCCCATCTAGCGTGGCGGCGACCGTCATCGGCGCCGCGGCGCCTTCGGCTTGCGTTCTTGCCCATTCGCTCACATCAAGGCAGTGCACGTCATTGCCCTTGCCGTATATCGCGAATGACCTGGAACCGAGTCTCCACAGGAGGCTCTCAAACCCGAAGTCCGCAGGCGAGAACCTGGCCACGAGGTCCAGAGTCGAGCTGTTATAGAGCCTCGCCTCCCAAAGGGACCAGTCGTCCATAATGTACGACACTGCCAAATAGGCGTCGTCCGCAGACCAGTTCAGTTTTCCCGTGCACGCAGATACCGATCCTAGCTCTCCCGCCTCCACCTCTACCGGTAGCTTCCCCGCACCCGGTGCCCGCTTGACGACAAGATCCATGTCGGTCCACTCCTCCCCGACCTGCAAAATCTTCACGACGAAAACCTCGCACCCACACACGGCAATCTGGTCCCCGCCTTTAGAGAACCGGCAGTGCAGATCGGGCGGGTCTGATCTGTCGGTCCAGGGCTCAAGCGGGAGCTCTACCTTCCCAACCCTCCTTCCCGTCGTGATATCCCATAGCGTCACAACCCTGACGTAGTGCGGATAAAGACCAACGATCGCCACACGGTCCCCAATAGCGTCGGCCGATGTGACTTGCAGTCCCATACCCCCGGACTCGAGGAGCGTCGCGAGCGGGCTCGGCTGCTCTCCCTTGGCCGGCCGTGAAAGCACGTCCGTCCACATCCAGTCGCGGTCGCTTGCGACCCAGTCCCTAGCGGCGCTCATAACGAGCGTGCTGTCGGGGTAATTGGCAGCGAAGCTGATGAGACGCCCGCGGCCCATTGAGTTGCTGAGACCAGAGAGATTCGAGACTAGGAATGCCTCGAACTCGCGCATGCGGATACGGTCGGCCTTGGATAGAATTGGATGGGAGAGCGCATGCCGGTAGCAGAGGAGCGTGTCGTTAATGAGCTGCGCGGCGTTTGCTTCCCGGACAAAGGCGATGTCTGTCAGAACCCCGACGGCATCCGAGAGGCGATGAGCATCGATAAGGTGCCACGCTTGCGAACCGACACGCCGGACGTTTGTCTGCCGTCCGTTAAACGGTTGCGGACGGACGAACCGCAGAGCAGACATCTCGATGGGCGGCCCATGCTTTTGAAGCTTCAAGTATGGCTTCGGCTCGGTGGCATATCGCCCGGAGAAGAAGTCGGCAAGAATTGAATGCAGCTTCTGGACTTCGACGAGGTCACTGCAATATCTTTCGTGGATGAAGTCGCGAACTTGATCATGGTGCCTACGATATCGTAGTTAAGCGTTAACACAAAATCAAATAGTCTTCGAGGACGCCAAAACCTCACCAATCATAAACAACAATTTTGTCCCTCCCACGCTCCAGCAAAAGGTCGCCGATATCGTCGCGGATTCGGATCCAAAGTGCCGATGGAATCCTACGAACGGGAGGCGTCCAATACTATGAATTCGAAAGTCACGTCAGCCAATGGCGCATTTATGACATTAAGTTTTACAGGGGACAACCAGCTCACCTGATACACCTTGGACAACACTTCGTCATCTAGCGATAAAACGTCCTCGAGTTCTGCCGAACTTAAACCCCTCTTGGCTATCGTGATATATCCCAGCGAGTGCGAAACCAAAAGCGCACCATGCCTGGCCTCCAACGTCGCAAACACCCTCGTCAACTCCTCCACTACGTCGCTCCCAAGCTCAGGTACGGAATCCGACCTCCACGTTCGTGCCTCCCGCCAAGCCAAATGTAGATACAACGGCAATGGGCACGCCTCCGCCCGAGTTCGCAGCTCGTCGCGTTGAGACGCCGTGACATTCCTCTCGCCGCCCACCAGGAGGCTGTCGAGGAGCACATCAACCTGGTGGCGCGTGAGGGTTGGAATGGGGACGGTGAGAATGTGTGAGTCAAGACTCGAGGTCGGGTTAAAACGGTCGTGGAGGCGCTCGGAGACCGTCCGCGTGCTCGTGTGGTGGTGAGGGGCGGCGTGGTCCTGGAGAAGGGAGCAAACGACAGTCGCGGTCTTGGGGAGCGAAATGGACAGAGCTTTGATGAAGTCGTCGATCTCGGTGTGGATGTGGTGGAGGCCGTCAATGAGCTTACGTACAAAACATTAGTCTGAAAGTCAAATTCAAAAGATAAAAACTCACTACAAGGACGTTTTTTTCTGTCATAAGCTCCTGATCTCCGCTAAGTACGTTATCCAATAAACCGGCAGTTCTCTCGGCCTTTGCCTTCTCAGCTCGTGCCTTCTCCGTCTCCACATTCGACTCTGCAACCGTCGATCCACGCCTACCCATTCCCTCAAACCATTCCTTCCACGTCCTTGACGACCTCCTTGACCCGCCTCCTCCACGGGACATAGCGACGCAACTTTCCCGCTCGCTAAAATCCGGCGTCCTCGGTGATTCCAACGGGGAGGACGGCGCGCTGCCCGTAGACACCCTGCCATTCTGCCGCCAAGATGGGCGGCAGCCAGCATCCTCGGAAAAGTCGCGAACGACCGAGGGCGGGGGCGGGGGTGGCTCGAGCCTCATCCGGAGTGCGGAGACGGCGCTCCGGGCGGTCGAGGTGGGCTCGATCGAATGCGTGATGACGAGATGGGACGCGGAGATCAGGTTCGATAAGTTGAGGTGAAAGCTCTCTTTCCCGTTCGCCGGGAGTCCTATTTGCGTGACACCGCGTTCAGTCGTATCTTACCGGTAGAAGCGAAAGACATCAATGTCCTCTCACCTGCAAGAACTTTCAAGTTGTTGTACTCAACTACGGTCCTTAGGTTGTGCTCGTTCCCAGCCATCCCAGTGACAAACACAAACGAGTCTGGCGAATGCTCCTTGAGCTGGGCGGCCACCTTCTGATGGTGTGACTCCTCCTCAACGCGGGTCTCTGAGGCCTTATCAAGAGCGGAAACGACGAGCCAGACGTTGTCGGGAAGGGGCGAGGGTAACCACGAAAGACTGCGGCCGAAATCGTCGTCATCTTTTATAAGGACGTCGAGCCCATCGAAAACCTGCATTTTGTTTACAACGAGGGCTGAAAGAGCGTTGGCTACCAACCAGCAAAAGGGGCCTCTCTTCCGTTGCCATCAGCAGGCAGGCCGGGAAAAAGATCTGGATGTAGTCGTAGCCCAAGTATTCGGGCAAAAATCCAGACGCGCAATAGTGCTTCCCCATCTCCAAGAACCACGCATCTGCAACAACTCATCAGCACCAGCCAACGTCAAACAACTGACCTTTGCTAATCGGATCTCGATCCTGCATCCTTACGACATCATCCACCTTCTCCGCCAGCGTGAAAAATGCCTTCCTTGGATCCTCATGGTACGCCCTCAAGATCTGCGCGCAAACACTCCTCGAAAGCGACGCCGGGTCGGAAGAGTCCGTCGTGGTGCCCGCAAACCTTTGCACCACCACAACGTCCTTCCTACCCAATCCCTCCCTCGCATGCTCCGCAATGCTCGCCATTAGACAAGTCTTCCCCGATCCCGGCGGACCCTCGATAACGCACACACCACCGCCGCCGACTTTCCTGAGGTGATGAAATACCTTGGACAGCAATACCTTCGGCGGGATTAACTTTTTCCCCGCGACGAAGCGCGCCAAGTCTCGAGCGAATCGCCAGTGCTCGTATGCCTCATACACGAGCGGATCCCACTCCCGCACGCGGTAACGGTGTGCGTCCGCGTCAAGGATCCCCTGAGCTAAGGCAGAGCACATGAGGTCGCAGAAGCGGGCGACGTAGGCGCCGTGGTCAGCGTTTTTCAGAGGCTCAAAACCGCCAAGCCAAGGGACGTCGAAGGTTTCCAGCGGGCGTGGAATGATACGGCGCTTGAGGTCCGTCAATTCGGAGACGGCGTCCATGTCGACACCCGTAAAGCCTTGAGGGCGGCTCCACAGGATGTCGATGAACTTGCCGTCGATGTCGCATTGCGCGTTGTTCTTCGTGGCGCAGGCGGTCGTCGCGTCGTCGAGAAGGCCAACGAGGTTGCGTCTTTACGAGAGTTATTGCTAATGAAATACGTAAGAACGTTGAGTACAAACGTACTGGAAGCCGATAAACTTGTCCGGTCTTGTCAGCCCATGCATGACCTCATCCTCCGTCACAGATTGCACATACTTCCTCTTCACCACCGGCTCCATATCCCACGCCGCCGCCCTCAACAAACGCATGAAATTCCATTGATCCTCATCCCAATCGTTCTCCAACCTCGGTATCAGATAGCCTCTCATCAGATCCATAATAATCCCGCAATCCACATCCACTGCCGCCGCGATTGACGCCGCCGGCAGAATCGACGTCTTCGTAATGCCCACCGTCAAATGCTTCCGAATTGCTCGTTCCAGCAGCCGACCCCATACCATCGTTCGCCCGTCGCGGTCCCACCGGCCTTTGCCGATCGACGGCACCAGGTAGTGCGTCGGCGGGTCCGTGTTTGTGTCCGGCTTGAACCAATAATGGATGCGACGCCACTTGCGCAGCAGTCCCGTCGAGTCGCCGTCCTTCTCCAGCAAGGTCGCACCGACCTTCGCGGTGACATCCGCGGGCGACATTAGGGCAAGATTCTCGAGGCTTGAGGCGAGGCGGTTGAACTCAACGGAGTCAATGCGGGAGGGAAATGGCCTGTAGCCGTATTTGTTGCCGAGAATGGAGAAGAAGGCAGGACCGGCGGATTCGTCCAGGCATTTCTGGAGCTGACGAAGGCAGAGCTCCGACGTGAGATGCTCCTGGATGCCGTTTAGTAAACCCTCGCGGAGCCCTACGATAAACAATGCTCACCGCCGTACTCTGATCCAGTACACCCCATCTCATATCCACCGTCTCGAACGTCATGTCCAGCGCCTCACAGATGCTCCTGAGATACGGATAGACGTCCTCGATGGCCGTGTTCCTCTCCCACGCCGTGTCCGTAAACGTGGAGCTCACGAACAACAGGACCCTCGCCGGCGGCGACAGGAGATTCACGACCTCGTTGTAGCTCGCGAGCTCCGGCGTCCACGCGCCTGTCAGGATGGCGGACGTGACCTCGCGCAGCCTCGATGCATCGCTGAGGACCGCGTGCTGCACTGGCTCCTCCAACTCCTCAGCTTGATCGTCCTCCGGCTCTTCCTGCTCATTTGTGTGGTCGATGTCCTCGTAACTCTTAAAGAAGGGAGTCGCACGGCGCCGCTTGCCCTAGGAAAGCCAAAAGATCAGCAGCGTCACCCTAGCCAGATTCTCCGCACCCCTCCGTACCTCCTCCAGCGCCGTTTCTAAAAGCCTTTGGAATGCCGGCCGCGACGCCCGCGAGCCCTGATTGCCGAACACGCCCGCAAAGTCCGTCATGCCAACAGGTCCTGCAACTAGTTAATGCAGCAGCCTGTTCGGCGTCTTTTTTGCATGTCGCGGTCAAAGTTACGTTTGGTGAGAGAAGCCGCTGCGTTTGGTGAAAGCCGTAGCAAAAGCAGCTACAAAAAAAATAAAGTACAACACTCTTTGACTTTAAACATCAAAAAACAAAAAAAATAAAAGGGAGGAGATTGAGGCTGTGCATTTTTACAGTACTAATGAAAATAAATGCCGAATAATGTTTACCAAGTAAGCGGAACATAAATTTGTTTTTTACATAAAAAGAGCGCCATCAAAGTTGAGCGATCCTTGAATACACAAAAGTCGTTAGCTGGGGGCATTACAGAGAAATGAGGTTCATCGAAAAGAGAGGTCATCATAAAAGTTCAGGCAACAGCAGGAGTAATGAAAGTAAAAGGTGCGGCTACAACAAGTAGGATACAAAAGAGAGGGAAAAGGAAAAGGCTACTCGCATCTGTCTATCACGGGAAAGCTTATTGAACTTAGCTATATCTTACACGCGAGGATGTGAAAGTTCGTGTAAAGGAGATGTTTAAACTACAAAGCATGAGGAGAACGGTTAAGTGTATGTGGGGTTCGCGAACTTGACCTTAGGCAGGCAGCGAGGCCAACAGCCCAGCGAAGTTCATGTAGACCTGGTTCATCTGGCCGCCGATAACATCCAACATCGCGACGATGGCCAGGTGGTCATGGTTGTCCAACTGGCCCAGCCAGTTGAAGGTGCCCTTCTTGGGCGCGACGCTCACGCTGTTGGCCACGGTCTGCGTGCTCTTAGTCATGTCGACAACGTACGAGTTATATCCGGAGCTGTCGGCGCGGGACGACAAGACGGGCACGAGCCCGTCGTTCGGGTGCCAGGCCACGTCACCGCCGGCCAGGTGGAGCGAGCTGTTCAAGTACGTGCCGACGATGGAGGCCGTGGGGACGAGGAACGGCAAGGTGGTCGGCTCACCGACGGCGGAGTTGCCGACGTTGAAGGTGGTGAGGCCGGATAGGGAGAAGTAGTACGTGTCGGGGGAGTTCCTGACCCAGTTCAAAAGCGGGTCGTTGGTGCCCTGGACGCTGAGATCGAAGAGCGCGTTGGACGGTGCAGAGCCCCATTTCGAGGCGAAGAGGCGGTTGATGTACGCGACAAACCCTTCGCCGGCGTTCTGGGTGAGCTTCCAGTGGCCGAGTTGGAAGTCGTACATGTTCGGGATGACCTTGCCGACGCCGACGAGGAGCTCAGCGAAAGTGACAACGAAGCTGGTGGTTCACGACGGGAATGTAAAGTTAGCAACGAGATTGGGATAAGAAGGGTGCCCGAACTCGGAGACTTACTTCGCCAACCCATTGTGGGCACGGAGGTAGTCGGTAAACGTGGTGCCGCCAAGGACGCCGGAAATAGAGATGAAGCCGTCAACCTGGCTCGAGGTGCGGTTGGTCCAGAAGAGGGGCGATGCGGTGGTGCCAGCGGCGATCGAGGCCTGAACCTCCTCGGGGAAGCCATGAGACATCAGGTGAATGAACATGCGGCCCGTTGGCCCGCCCATCGAGTGCCCGATAAGGTGGATCTTGGCAGCGGGGTTAATGGCGAAATCAGCTGCAGTCATGAACACAACGCGTAAGCTTCTTTCAGTAGATATAGCAAGAACCAAAAGAACTCACGGTACAGCCCCTTGCCCCTAAAGTCCTCGCCGAAACGGTCGTGTCCCATCTTCTTCGCTCGGGCGACGCCATAGTCAACAACCGTTCCGGCGAGCTGGGCATACAGCTCGCACGCGCGCTCCCAGTTGGAGCTGAGGGGTCCGACGTGAGGCTGGTAGACGGTGTATCCGTTCTTGCGGAGGAGGCCGACGAGGTCGCTAGTGACGCCTCCCCAATACTTGAGGACTGCCAAAAGTTAGAATCAGTGTTCGGTCTCTTGTGGCAAAAAGGTGTAATAATACTCACATCCAAGAAGTGGCGCCTCACCCCATCCCAACAGGCCGTGAATCATCACAATCGGGTAGTTGTTCCCGCTCGAGCCGAACTTGGCCGCGAACGGCTGGTGGGGGTTGACGTTGGTGGTGGGTTTTCCTCCCCTCGCGACCAGGTCGGCGGCCGGGACCGCGTGAGGTGCCGCGACGGCGCCGGACGCGAAGATCGCGAGGACGGTGGTGAAAATGTTCAGTACCCGCATGGCTTAGGTCGCGTCGGGGTGTGGCTATGAGGATAACTTGTCAGGAAGGCGGAGAGGAATGAGGTAGAGCCGGATAGGACTCTGGAGCCCAGGAAGGGACGAACGCCGGCCTTATAAGGTACGAGCCTCTCGCTCGCGTGCGCGGTCGGACATCCCCAGTATCCGCCCACCGCGCGTCGTCGAGGGAACGAAGGACGAACAGGAATGGCATGCGGGACGCGGACACGCGACCTGGTCACCTCGGGCCTTAGAGGACTTAGGACAAGCGAGCACGGGGCCAGCCGAGGGGATTATCAAGGAAGAAAGATCGCTCACGCGGGGCCAGCTCACGAGGGTCTCATTCTCGGGATTAGGCCACGAGGGGTCGATTCGGCTATGACGACCTAAGTCCTTTCCAATCGGAATTCGCGAAAACTCCGATCAATTTGACGACACTCCCTAACCTGATCGCCGAGCCTCCCGGCTTAGTTGACTCCGCCCAACAACGTCAGCCCGCGTGCCCTATGAGTCATCAGAGGCATGGGGGTGCGACGTTGTCACTCATCATCGACCTCCGTTTCATAGGATGATGAGCCATCTCGCAACGTGTGTTTATGACTAACGCTCTTCTTCAACAGCGGGAAAGGAGACTATAAGAGTCACAAAACACAACAATGTATTTATTTCGTTCTTTTACAGAGAGATGCCACCATCAAGGTTAGCAACAAAACTATTAGTGAGGATCATTAGAGAAAATGAGGTTCCACAAACGGGAGAGGTCATCACGTAGACTTCAAAGAAAAGATACCACAATCAGAAATTGTCCATAAGAGGGGGAAAATAAAGGAGGGGCGTCGATTAATCGTGCGCATCGTTTATCTGCCAGGGAAAGTCCATCTATATCGAACGCGAGGAGGCTGAAAAAGTTCATTCGCCGTCGACCGACTGCAGGGGAGAGTATAAAGGAATATGTGGGGG
>JADGJL010000584.1:0-17580 GCA_027600665.1 Irineochytrium annulatum
TCTCTTAGCTACTCCCCTTCATCGCCGCTTGCATAAGTTATCATAATTGTTGCGGATTTCGGCTTGGGCTTCGGTACTGTAACACTCGGGCCACCTCGTTGCTGCACAGCCCCTTTGCCCCCAAGGACGCCGAAAGGATTCACCCTTTTCTCTGAGGCAATTAAATCTCGCAGGCTCTTTGTCTTCGCCGCAGGTTTCTTCGGTGCGACCGCTTTCGGCTTCTTCACGAAAATGGGCCTATCGTCAACCGCGATCTTAATTTGGTCTTCCGGTTTTATTTCAAGAGCTGGAACAGCAATCAGCCCACCGTTATTCAAATGCGCCAACAAACAACTTACAGGAGTATTCCACTAATTTCGCCTTCACCGCGTCGTCCGCTGAAGCGGGTAGAATATCGATCATGAGATTGTGCTTGTCCCGAATCTCCGCAGACTCCAGCCTAGACGCCTCGCGTATTTTTTTTTCCTCCTTTACCTGTTTAGAGACCTTTAACACGACAAATCCTTACGCACGCGGAATTTTCTTCGCATCTGCTGCGATAGCAGGAACGGGTCGCTCCACTGCTTGTCGTTCAGCTCTTGCAAGTCCTCGATGAGCGATTTGCTTTCATAGGCCCTCCTGGCGTCCGCCTGAACGTGCTCAAGCTTTTCCATCGGGTCCATTACCTTCCCTTCATCTACATTGTCGTAAGCGGCATGCGTGACGACCATAATTTTTTAACCATTGACTTCTATAGTTCCGGCGTCTTCAGGCGAGAAGTCTTCCTCCCTCTTCCTTGCGCCGCTGACGAGCTCATACTGCGCATTCTTCGGATCCGTATGAATTTCGATCCAATTTGTGCACAAATGGCACTTCATCCGGAAGCTCCATATCGGGGTCGAGTAATAATTCCCCACTTTTTTCTTCTCCGCGTTGTATCGAACACCTTTATCAACATGTTTAACCCATATAATTAATGTAATAATTACCTTTTCCCACGTGGTTGCCGCATTGAAGGCACCAGACACTATACGGCAATTCAAACCTGTTTAAGTGAGTACCGACATCGCCCGCGAGTAATGCATACCTTATAATCAAAATGCCTTGGTCCAATTTACGAGCCCTCTCCCGCAACGGGTGTTGGCCGACATATTTGTTAATCGAACCCTGAATGCGTTAATATATGATCAATTAAGAATAAATACCTTGGAAGGATCCCAATCCGGCGGATAGTACTTGTTGGTGGCTCGTCTCTCGGCCATATGACGAAAATGGAGGCTTGCGCATTCCCGCAGTTAGAACCGCTGGTGGGGCGGCCGGTCCTAGCGACGCTGGGGACGAAGAAGACGCTTCGAGGACGGCTACTCAACGTGGATCCTAACTCAAGCTCTGTAATTATGCTTCTACCAAAGGTATCGTTTCCAGCTGACTTGCTTTTCTTGCTAAACCTTTTCAAAGCCTGAGAGGCCCGACTGCGTGCATGAGGACGACGGAACGCGCTTGCCGATTGCCGACGAGTCTTGGCGCGTGGTCCTGGTGATGGGACACGCGTTGGCTAAAGTTGAAGGTGAGGCTGACTAGCGTAACTCGCCTAAATCATCTTGCAGAAGACGACTACGCCGAAGAGCCCCATCTCAGCGACGCCGAAATTTCCTCGATTCTCGGGGTAGTGGCTGCCAATTAGTTGGACAAAACGCCTCAACCCCTGCCAATGGTGTCAAGTAAGCAAGATGACTCCGTGGGTGTTAGAATAAGGGAATGGTCGCTATAATCTGAACAGTTTTTGAGCGTTGAGCGTTTGGTGTTGCTGCCAGGCGACCTTCGCTATGCTTCGCTTTAAATTCGACTTGACCCACAAGAAGATGAAGACACATTTGGTCCCGCGCTCAGACTCGGTCTCAGCGGCCAGTTGTCATGCGCCGAAGATGCGAAAGCTCATTCAACTTGCTGTCTTCTCAATTCAGTCTATGTAGACGGCTTCTTAGCAAGTGAATGTGTCAATTTACTTTCAAAATGCTTTTGAACACATTTTAAATGACTTTACGGGTATCTTGACGCTTTTTTCGCGTTTACAAACTTGATAATAAGTACCCACGGCTACAAAAAGCTATCGAGGAAGCAAAAGCTATGTATGTAGGCTACTGACATGGCTCAGTACGTTCGCAATGCGATATCAGCCAAGTAACAACATTCTCTCTTGGGGTTTCATAACATCGAACGCCACTGGCAAACTTGCGTTTGGGTAACCTGGTCGGATATTGGCAACCTCCCCACATCATGCTGCAGAACTCGAGCCTGAAGGATTGAATTGAGCCGATTAAAAGCTTGAACGTTTAAGAAGCTCTGAACACGAGAGACGGCAGGCTCCTCCACAGGAGCTTAGCAACCAGGCGCCGCGGGCATTATCCACCATACTAACAAAAGCGTCCAGTAAACCACACCGAGAATGTCCAAAGAGTTGCTCTCCGTCCAAAGTCACTAATGTGAGTTAAGCAGCAGCTCTTATTGCCGACCGCGGCTCATAGTTCAAGTACAGAAGATATCAGCAGGTAAACACGTATTAGCAAGGCCATCATCGTCAGCAGCCGCTCGTTGAAACCCCAACTTATCCACCAAGCCGGGAGGCTCGAGAACAACGTAGAGCCATGATCAACTTCGGCAGTACCGAGGAGGCGTTCGAGTGGCGTACAGTGCTTCGCAGTCCAATTAAGCTGCGCCACGGGGTGCTATTCACGACACTTTGACCTTCACGTACAGTCTTTTGGCTTTTCTTCAGACCAGCATCATGGTGAGCGGACATGCTGCAACGTTGGGAGGACGCGGATGGTGACCGGGCAGTGTATTAACGGAGGATCCTGGCAGGTTTTCGCGAGGTTCGTCGAGGTCGGACGCGTTGTCCTTGTGAACTACGGCCCCGATGCCGGCAAGCTCGCCATCATCGTTGACATTGTGGACCACTCCAGGGTGAGTTAGCTATGCTGCTATAGCTGAGATCAGCTCGAATTCTGACTGGTTGGCATGGGTATATTAGGTCCTTGTCGACGGGCCGACCACTGGCGTTTCCCGCCAGGTCCTTTCGTTCAAGCGCCTCTCTCTCACCGACATCGTCGTCCCCCTCCCGCGGTCCATCGGCACCACCTCCGTGAAGAAGGTGCTCGAGAAGGAGGACATCGCCGCCAAGTTTGGCCAGACGGGCTGGGCAAAGAGGTTGGCCGCGCGGAAGATCAGGACCAACCTGACCGACTTCGACCGCTTCAAGCTGATGGTGGCGAAGAAGCAGAGGAGGATGATTGTGGGGAAGAAGTTCGCGAAGCTTCGCAAGGAGGCTCTCAGCTCGGGGAAGTTGTAGATGCTAAACTGTATCTGTCGAATACATGGCTTACGCGCATAGCTTGAAGAAGAAAGTGTTGCGATGCGGAGGAATGATTTTGGGAGGGCAGTGTGAAACGGCAGCAGGACGAACACGGGCGATGATTAAATTTGAGATACGAGGGAGATATAGGAGATGTAAGGGACAGGTGTCTCAACAGGCACCCAGTACATCAGGGAAGCCATTACATTGCGAGGGAGCATAACTCATTACTGTATTTAAATTACGTTGCATCTGTGTTCTTATCAGCCAATGTCCATGATCGGTCAGCAGGTAAAAACGCGAAAACATCAAATCAAATGCAAATAGAATAGCAACGCTTTATTCAGCTTTCCCGTCCCGCCCGTCATGACTACAATATTAATGGGACAGGTATATTTTCTCCAAATATTTAGGAATTCACTAAAATAGAAGTCAAAAAACTGACAGGCGTGAAAATACCCACTGTACGAAGAAGCGTCAATTGTATCCGGAAGTTCCGTAATGTTGACCTCAAATCTCTCCTGGACTTGGTTCAGCGTCTCCGAGTCAGTAGCGGATGACACGAAAGTGATGCCGAGACCCTTCGTTCCGAACCTCCCAGCCCTCCCGACTCGGTGCAAGTATGTGTCGGCGCCGTCGGGCATGTCCTAACCGACGTAAGCATGCGAAAATCTTAAAGCAATGCAACTTACGTAGTTGATAACAATATTTACACGTTCCACATCGATACCACGCCCAAAAACGTCCGTTGCAACCATGATACGCTTGGAGAAGTTCTTGAAGCTCATGTAGCGCTCAATCCTAGACGGCCTTAGCATGACCTCCATAGACAATCCATGTTACCTCTCCTTCTGGTTCATCGAACCATGAATACATATCGAGGGGAAGTTGCACTCAACCAAAAGCTTGTTCAGCTCGTTCGCCCTCTGCACCGACTTTACGAAGATGCAGACTTGGTTGAACTCAAGCTGATCCAAAAGATCGTTCAGCTTGCGGTTCTTCTCATTCTCTCCCAGTTTCACGTAATGCTGCTGAAGACCGTGCAGCGTCAACTTCGTCTCGTCGTCGACGAAAATTTCCAGAGGCTGATAGTAACCCGAGCAATATCGTAAGGTCGCAATTCATCGACAAGTAATAAAACGGAAAGGAAAAATGGAAGCACGCCGCCGAAGGTGCCTAAGGTCTCGTGACGTAACAAACGGCAACACTCGTGGCTTGGGGGTGGAGGAACAGCAACAAAGAAAATGGTTCCATACGTTTTGCATGAATTTCTTGCAGATAGGGCGGACGTCCTTGTTTAAGGTAGCGCTAAACATCATCACTTGCTTGTGGTGCGGGGTGGCGCGGAAGATATCTTGCACATCCTTTCGCATGTCTTAAACAGACAATATCAGAAACACTTCTGAACAAAATATCGGAGCAAGCAGGTACACACCTAGTGCCTCAAGCATCTTGTCGCACTCGTCCAAAACAAAGTTCTTGACGCTCTTGAGGTTCAGAATCTTCTCGCGCACCAACGCAAGAACCCGCCCCGGCGTCCCAACAATGATCTGCGGCTTCTCTGTCTTCAACGCGTCCTTATTCTGCTGGATGCTCGTCCCGCCGTACAAAACGGTGGTCTTCACATCGGGCATGAACCGCGAGAACCGCCCGTACTCGTTCTTAATCTGGTACGCTAGCTCGCGGGTGTGGCAAAGGACAATAACAGCGGGCTCCGTTGTGGTCGCGGTCTCCAATTGCTGGAGCGTGGCGAGCACGAAGACGGCCGTTTTACCCATACCAGACTTGGCTTGGCAAAGGACATCCATTCCTAAAATGGCCTGGGGGATGCACTCCTGCTGAACCTCCCTATATTTCCACCAGTCAGCCACAAACGTTTGAATAGAAAAGAATACAGCAATGGTGACTTACGATGGATGCTCAAATCCGCACTCTCCAATCGCACGCAGAAGCTCCGGCTTTAAAAGGAAGTCCCTGAATCCCGTCGCATGGATGCCAACGTACGACCCCTTCTTCACCTCCTTCGCCTCGCCAGCTGCTGTCGGCGCAAGCCCTCCATTCGCGCCGGCTTGTCCCACTGCGACTGCGGATGCCTCGGGCTGGTGCTCATTCTCCTCCTCCTACAGCGAGAGATTCGTGTTATTGACGAGGCGTTCGGTCGACAGCTTGGCGCGCGGAGCCGTGGGTATGTACCTCGTAGTCAATAAGGTCGTCTTGATCCGCCATTGCGAGGAGATGGGTTAAGTTGAATTGGGTTGTGAGCTCGGGGAGTTGCGATTTCGCAAACTTTTTTTTCGCCCTCCAGACCACCACAGCGTTCGTTCCACTTCTTCATCTTGTTCATGGATCATACCGCCGTTTACTTCTTTTCCACTCTGTTTTTCCAACTTCGTTCCAAACGATGCATCATATATTTTCCGGCACGAAAACCTCCGGCCCACCAACAACAGGTAGAAAAATTTCTGCTTCCTGTCTGGCATGCACGTATTTTACGCTGTACACAAGCTCCCGATTACCACCACTTTCCTGGCCATCGGCGATATGTTTAATAACAAATGACAAAAATGTGTCCGCGAAGTTTATGCAAATATTTGGATCCTTCAACACGCTTAACAAGCGGCCTTCGCAAAGCTTAAGACCTACCCAAGCATCAGGCTTGCCGCGAACCATCCTGGGAATTTCCAGCGTCTTGAATTTCTCAATTGTTTTAACCCATCCATCGTCATCCCGAAATCCGACTACGATATTGGGAACTCCGGCGAGCCACGACTGAAAGTATACTCGCAGCAGCTTAAACTTTTCAAACGACTTCCGCTGCCGGTCGTTGGTGATGATCCGGTTCGTTTTTAATTCTGCATACAGCTTTTGCCGTGCCGACGAACTAGTGCCCTTGTCCGAGTCGGTATCTATGCAATCTACCTGAATACTTAGAAAGATAGGCAGGAAGTAAAAATTACCTCAGCGCCAATAAGCAGTTCGTTCGCTCCAAGCTTTGTTTTAACGACAGAACAAAATTGAATGTTCGTGTTTACTTCATACTCTTCAGTACCGACGTTTGACTCCTGAGTGCCGTGCAGCGCGGACGCGGACGGAGGGTTGTCGGCAGTCATGAGCGATTCGAAACGATAACCCCAGTACGTCATCATCTTCTCTCGATCCGATGATCCGTAAGCACGCGATTTCTCCTCAAGTTTCTCCGCCTCCATGATATAAACAGTTCCTTGGTAGTAAGTAACTCTAAGATCCCAATCATCGGTTGCATAAGGCGTGCAGCATATTTTGGTCATGATGCCGCGCCCTGGGAGTAATGAGTGAACAACACAGCCCAATGGCCTTACAGGTGCATATCCGGGGCACGATCTTCCGCTCAGCCGATGCATTGATTGACCGCAAACAATCAATTAACGCGTCCAGCCGCTCGGGGTGGTTTCCGCGCGTGCGATATCTATCTGGATAACCGGTCGAAAGATTCGGCAAGGTTGTGACGTCTTATGCTTAGTTAGATAGAGCACAAATGCAGGATTAAACAGACCCACAGAGCGCAAGTATTTTAATTCGCGGGCGTCGCCCATAAGAAGCGTCCGTTCGCCATCATAGCTGAAGCATCCCACCTCCGCGGGCTGCTGATACTTTGCGGGAGGTCTGCGAAGGCCAGGGAGGTCCAGCTTTAGCGCTGCGATCACTTCGCGAGGATTGGTCTTGGCCTTGATTGATCGGAGGTCCTCATCTTCTGCCTTACGTTTCATCTTTCAGCTTAACTACATCAATCTTCTTCAAACTATATCGACTAATAACAACAAAGCTTTACAACCCCCTCCGCTAAATATCATATCGCGATAACTTCAAGCTACGCAATCAAGACCGACTCCTGCGGCGATCGCGCGACCTTGAACGAGACCTGCGACGACGGTCACGGTCCCTGTCGCGTGACCGAGAACGCGAGCGCGACCTAAAAGAGAAAACAATATTACAAATATGGAACAAGGTAAGAAAGGCCGTGGCATTTACCTGCGACTGCGGCCCCCACCAGGACGATAAAATCTGTCTCTGTCGGGCGATCGTGAACCCCGGCGTCTTAATCAACATTAGAGAAATGTTATTGTGGTGTCTCACCCTGGGGGACTAAAATCCTTCTTCCTCATTTGATGAGGAGCTGCGCCGAGGTTAAATTGGGGATCCAACAGCAATAAAAGACAAAGCAATGCTTACTTTTCCTCGACCCTGCGGCCCACTCGACAGTCAACTTCTTTCCATTAATCGTCACGTATTCGATCTTGCTGTAGGCCTTGTCGGCCTGCTCTTGATCGGCATATCTGATACACCGAGATCTTGTGATTAGCTTGGGGGAAATACATAGTCGTAAAGTGGGTGTGGCAGTCTTGAAAATCCAAGCCCGTAGAAGCAAGGATACAAGGAAGGGGTAAAACTTGTGTGCTCGCCACGCCCGTCGAAAAACTCGCTTGAAGCAAAGTAACAACGACAGCTTGAAGAAAGGGTGCAATCCTTGCGTCCAACATTCGCCATCCTTGCGATCGTCCAACGAAATCTTGCCAAGAGAAACTTGACTTGAACGTCATCCGTGCGCACTCAAAGACGTTCAAACGTCATTAATGAGTAGGTAAACACAATATCAGGAAGAAACGCAAACAAATCACAGCGGGGGGCGAACAAGTGAGGAAAGAGGGGAGAGTTTTAGTGGAAATCTACGAACTCGATGTACGCAAAGCCCTGTTCAATCAACGATCAGCAACATGCATCGATAAATCGCCGGAATGTACCTTAATCTGCCGGCTGTGAAAATCTTTGGGAATATACACATCCTTAACGGTTCCGTAATTCTCGAACGCCGCGGTCAGATCCTCTGCATTCCATGTCAATCTACATTTCAAAGCCCACATGTCCAATACCTGGCCTGAAAGAAGTCAGCATTTCTTCAACAAGCGTTAGCCCACCTCGTGCCCTCCGCCAAGCCTCGCACGAACAGCGAACGAACATCCCCCGCAGAGTTCCTGCGGCCTCGCCCTCCCCTGTCTCCTCTGTCATCCCTGTCACGACGATCGCGGTGGTCTACATCCCTCGAGCCGTCGGGACGGTCTCGCTCACGGGTGTCTCTCTCGCGCTGCTCCGTCTCCGACATCGAATTTTTTTCGCACAAGTTCTTCTTTCGCCACTTCCACACAGTATTATTACCGTATTACCGTTGCAAAACGCCCACACTCTTTTAACGTAACGTGTTCAACGCGAATGCCGTTTTTTTCTTAAGCAATATTTATGTGTCTAACAGGTTGTGTGACGGCCTTCGAAAACCGACGGGGCGCAAGTTCGCGCGCCCGATTTGGCGATTGGCCGTCGGCCCCGAAACAAAACGCACGCGTAGCGGCAGCATCCCCCCACAACGAATTCAATGTCCAGCGAGAATACCGGCCTGGTGGGGACCTCGACGAGCTACGGGACCATCGAAGGCCACACCCGCCAAGATGAGAACAATGGCGAGGTCGAGGATCAGCACCTGCTGTCCATCATGGGTGGGAGCTCGAGCAAGAAGCGGTCTTGGATGCGAAATCTACTCAAGTTCATTGGACGTGAGTGGCCTTACCTTTCCGGAGCGAACCTGATTGACTTTATGCATGTAAATCAGCTGGATTTATGATTGGGGTATGTCTTGACCTTCCGCGTTTGCTACTCAGGTGCGTATCTTACCATGCTTTACATAGGTTGGGTACCTTGATCCCGGGAACTGGGCTACAGGTAGCGTAGCGCACACATCGCATACGGGCGGTTGTCCTTATCTTGCTTAAGATCTCGCCGCGGGCAGCCAGTTTGGCTATTCGCTTCTGTTCATTATCTTTATCGCGAACGCCATGGCCATTTTACTGCAATACCTCTGTATCAAGTTGGGTGTAATTACTGGGAACGACCTTGCTATGTCTTGCCGCCGTCATTTGCCGTGGAGTGTAAATGTTGCTTTTTATCTTCTTTGCGAGGTTGCGATCATTGGTAATGTCCACCTCTTTATTGCCTTGTTATGCTAACGTAAAGGCTTGCAGCTACGGATCTAGCCGAAGTTGTCGGAACGGCAATCGCTCTCGAGCTCCTGTTCGGCCTTCCATTGCCTTGGGGCGTGGCTTTGACCTCGCTGGACGTGCTCGTAATTCTGGCGGTTTGGGGTGCGAAGAACCTGAAGCTTTTTGAATTCGCAATTATGGGCCTCGTCGGCTCGGTCGCCGTCTGCTTCGCCTACCTCGTCTTCGTCAGCAACCCCGACTGGGAGGGAGTTTTCGAGGGTTTCATTCCCACGCCGCGCTTGTTCACCGAGAACGGCATGCTGTACCTGGCTATGGGAATTATCGGAGCTACGGTGAGCCGCGCTCCTTAATCTGTTAATTTATCTCTAATTCTCTTTTGTAAGATTATGCCGCACAATTTGTATGTCCACAGTTCCATCGTTCGTTACCGCTCGAGCAAGGATGCGGAAACCCTTGGTGAAATTCGCGAGTTGTCCTCCGACGAGTCGACGGCGACGGCAACGGCGACTACGAACGCGGCGGACGAGTCGGTTGGTCCGGACGTTCAGCCTGCGCGGAGGAAAACCTTCATTCCTCAAATCCTGATGTTCACGAACATCGACTCGGTTTTGGCTCTAACTTGCGCGCTGCTTATCAACAGGTATTGTTTTTAGTTTCTCGTTTTCCTCATTGCTTATGTTTTGGTATGCTGACACCTTCTTAGCGCTATTCTCATTGTTGCCGCGGCTTCGTTCTTTGGCGACAACGAGGAGGTCGGCGAGTTGAAGGATGCGTACCTGCTCTTGTCGAGGCACCTTGGGCCGGCGGCTGGTGTTGCGTTTGCGGCGGCACTCCTTTTTGCCGGACAATCGTCAACCATCACTGGCACAATTGCCGGTCAGATTGTCATGGAGGGCTTCCTCGGGCATCGGTTTAAAATTTCCCCCTGGTTGCGAAGGCTGTCGACGCGATCGCTCGCTATCATCCCCGCTATGACTGTGGCCATCCTGTCGGGCGAACAAGGCATGAACCAACTGCTGGTGGCGAGCCAAGTCGTTTTGTCCGTGCAGCTCCCGTTTGCGGTGTGGCCTCTCGTGTGGTTCACCGGTTCTAGGGCCGTCATGACGGTGCATTTCAAGGAGGGCGTGGAGGAAGGTGAGGTTTCGGCGTTGTCTTCATGCCTTAACTCGCTCTTTTGTAGAAAAACGGTCGTACGCCAATGGCCGGATTCTCCACGCGATCGCTATCGGCGTCGCCGTAGTCATTACAGCGTTCAACGTCGTGTTGATTTTGCAAATTTTGGGAATCGTCTGAAATGCGCTTCATGCTTATATATTTACCGCACATACTTCTTGGCCCTTTTATTTTGAATTTTCTTTATGATGATATATGAACGCAACCGTAAGAACCTCGTCACCAATAAAGAAGTCCGAGATCGCTTTGTCGTTCTTTCCATACCTCTAAATGTTTCCTGGGCAGATCCGTGACTTCTTTCCTTTCAATTTTTTTTCTTGGATAAATGGTCACAACGAAGACAGTCCAAGGTTGCGTGAGTATGTGGTTGGCATGGTGGAAGGCGTAATTCGAGGCGTCAAGAATTCGGACCTCGACGTTCAGCCGAAACGAGCAATACGGCGCCACGTCCCGAGAGCACGCCTGAAGGGGGATGGTTGACGACGTTACGGACTGGCATTCGAAGGCGCCTTTCTTCAGAGACTTTGAGGCGCTGATCCGTTGCCCGATATGCTCGGAGATGATCTCGGCGGCTGCCTGCCTTCCTTGCCGGCATGCGTTCTGTTCAGAGTGCATACGAAGACACTTCCAGACAAATGACGACTGTCCTGTATGCAGGGAAAACGTAAAGGGGAGGGAGACGGCAATGCGCTTCTGCGCACGTGAGTTTTGGCCGAATGCCTTACGTTATCAGCTGACGGATCCGCTTCAATCTACAGCGTTAGATGACATTATCGGGCTGTTCAAACGGGAGCGGGAAAACCTTCTTGACGTGGTGCAGAGAGCCATTGACCCTGATGCAACCGGATCTCATGCACCCACCGCTCTCGAGGCTGGGCCTGTGCTGCACCCATCAGCAAAGCGGCCAGCGATGCCATTCGACATCCAATCTCTTCTTAGCGGCGACGCAGCAGATCCACTTCAGCCTCACGCCAGCGGCACCTCTTCTGCCCCTCTTTCAAAGCGTCGGAGATTGCAGGTACCACCACCCAGTGACGTGGTGGATTTAACCAACGACGTCTACGGAGCAGGTTCGATTGGAAAAAGGCCAATCAAAGTAACAGTTTCTCGTTATCAGCCGATGCAGTGGTAACGTGTCCAATATGCAGCTGCCGCGTATTGAATCGAGATATGGATTCGCATGTGCAGCAGTCTTGTCAGGTTAAGGTAATTAAGGAGGGCTCGATTTCGAGGGCGGTTGGGGTCGAGTTGCGGGATACGGGAGCAAATAGACAGCCTACCACATTGGTGGAACGAGCGTAGGTATTAAGCTGTTATGGATGGTTCTTAACGCGCGTTGCAGACCAGCGCCGAAGCCGCCGCCAAAACCTTCGATTGCTTACGACCATATGAAGGACGCTCACATTCGAAAGCTCCTGCTCGTAGGTTTTGATCAGTGTCCTTCGGTCGTCGCTATCGCAAAATTCAATTAAGTTTGGCGGCAGGGTGAGCGACTTCGGACAGATGGCGACAAGGCGACGTTGAAGCGGCGGCACCGGGAGTGGACCTTACGGTACAATGCAAATCTGGATCTGAACACGCCAAAACCTGAAGACGTGATACGCGCGGAGTTGATTCAATGGGAGAATCTGCAGGCAATATCGAAGGAAGCGTCACATCCGTTTCGGGGCGCCGACCATGAAAACAACGTGGAGGTTGACCGGGCTTTGGAGAGCCATGTCGCAAAGTATAACGGCCAATTTGAGCAAATGAAAGAGCAAATGCGATTGAGAAAGCAGAAGAAAACTGAAGAGTAGCGTAATACACCTTCATACACTACGTAGTTTTATTACATCGCCCTTAAGCAACTTCAATTATGAAGAGCACGAAAGTGATGATCCGTAACGACAAATTTGTCGGCCAACAAATGTTGCATTTTAAAGGGATGACAAACTATCAACGTTAGAGCGCCAACTCATTGTAAAAAAACGAAAAAACAGCAAACGGAACGGGAACGGAACAATCAAGGTGACTAGGCTGACATGCGCCCCTCGTACGCGTGCGCGCCAGGGCTAGTCTCTTGCAGGGCGGCCAGTTGGGCTAGATGTCCTGACATTTAACACGAAGTAATGGTTTTGAGGACGATCGCGAACTGTGGACGAAATTCTCGTCTAAAAATTGGCCGAGTTTAAGAGTGCCGTCGGTCGAGGATCTCGTTCGATTTCTAAGGGCGGCCGTTTCAGCACAGACGGCCATAGAAAGAAATGTATTTAATACCACCACCCGAAAGCTCTGCCGAACCTGAACCGATCCGCCGAAGCCCAGTGACAATAACGAATCGACCATCGACGCGAGCTCCAAAAAGGATATTGGGCTTGCAGTGTCAACCGCAGAATCCTCAACACAGAAAGTCAGTACATAGATGCATGTCCTCCCAAAGTGAGCAGGGTGACGACGAGGCCCGAAGAAATCATTCGCTATTGTCTCCTGCCGTGTCATGGCGGATACTGGAGAGGTATCTCTACTTGAACAAATTTCCCGCATGCCATCACGACAAGAATCTCGTCGAACAATAACGCCACTCAGCTCGTTCGTAATCCAGCGCTATCGTCAAAGCTATGGTTTGTTACCATGATCACGACGTGTCCGCAAAGCAAGCTTCCATTCGCGTCAGGCAACCTTGTGCGGCGACGATACACCACATGCAGGGAAGCACGATCCGGTAAACGTGCAAAATGAAGGATTGCTACATAGCGCGACGCGACCGGTAGTCATGTTCTTGAAGCTTAAAAAACGCTAGCTCGACGGCCAGCCGAATCGGCATGCACGCATGGTGACGCATAGCAGCGAAGACGGCGGCACGGTCTGAACAAAGAAACCGCCATCTATCCTCCATTATGAGTCGACGCGTGACGAGCATACGAAAGCGTTCGAAGCAGAACAACATCACTTCCCGCCGACGCGCTGCTCACAAAGTAGGGATCTCCGGAACTACGTTCTGCGGCATGCCGTGGCCGCTGCTTCTGGCGTTGGTTGGTGTTGATCTTTGTCATGAGTAGTGCGTGTCTTTAAATTCACCGAGCCAACTTGCCTGGCATGGACAACTCCACGGCCGCCAATGACACGGCCGAGGCCGTCAAGAATGTAACCCAGTCGGCCGCCGCCGCTGCAATCAACGAATTCAATATCGACTTCGCCAGATTCCTCTCCGGGATCGCTGGGGAAGACCCGGTTGCGACCCTGATGGAGCTACCTCACATCGCCATTGGGGTATCGATCCCTTCACTGCGCTTTCATTGGAGACCGATCATTAACAGCTACCTTGCTAGGTCGTTGTGATGCCCATGCTCTTCCTGTACTTCGTCTACCTGCTTACCACGGGCTCCTCAAAGGCTGCGGATGTTAGCAGTGTACGTGCTCGCTGGTTGTCTTTCGGCCGATGGCTCCCTTTTTCCTTACGATGGTGTCATGTCATTAGGATGAACCGTTTGTGGATGATGCTGGGGATGCGAAGGAGAGGCAGGAGCTGGAGAGGGCCGCGGTTGCGCTGCCGCACACGAACGCCATCTGGCAGATCGGCGTCTCCGGCAAGGCCGTCTCCGTATCGGAGGAGATCAGTCTCCGCGCAATCGAGATCACGCGCTCGAAGAAGCTCCCGACTGCTGACGAAATCATCACGGCTTTCCTGAAAGCCATCGTAAAG
The DNA here is from genome assembly GCA_027600665.1 of Irineochytrium annulatum. Lineage (NCBI taxonomy): Eukaryota > Fungi > Chytridiomycota > Chytridiomycetes > Chytridiales > Chytridiaceae > Irineochytrium > Irineochytrium annulatum. Next base: position 14,213 of record JADGJL010000584.1, read on the forward strand.
CCTTCGGACAACGGCCAACCACACCGCCCGCACGTGGCCATGTTCCTCTCGACCCGGATGATCCCGCCGAAGACGGTCACGGACGTCGCGGCGAGGCTGAAGGAAGTGCTCGGCGTCCGGATTGACACACAGGAGGCGTTGGAACCGGAGCTGCCTGCGCTCATGGTGGCGAGGCAGGCGGAGCTTGCGAAGATGAAGACGTCGGCGCCACCCCCTACGAAGCCGGAGTTGCAACCAATGCCGAACCGGGCTTGTTTCGTTTGCAAGCAGGAAATTAAGGGGAAGCCGAGGCAGTGCAGTGCTTGCAAGGCGATTATCTATTGCTCGCCTGAGTGCGCTGTGAGTTTTCCTGGCGTTTTACGTGCTTCTTCATCGCTAATTTTCTTAATTCGATTGTTAACAGCAAAAGGATTGGCCGCAACACAAAATCATGTGCTCAACGTACAAGAACAACATGATCCGGCTCGCCGACGAGAAGCTCCACGATCTCCCGTTCACCTTTTACAACTCGAAGAAGCAGCTCGAGAACTTCAATCAAGTCCCCTTTCTGGTCCAGAACGATGTCCACAACATCGGCGTGTACCGGCGCCTGTGCCCATGTTTCCAGCAACTTGCGTGGGGTGAGATTTCCGGGGAAATCGCGGCGCAGTCGGCCGACCTTCCCGACGCCGAGGCGAAGTTTAAACTCCTCGGCCTGCCCGCAGAAATGTTCCCGCTCGGCAAGGCGTTCGATAGCACCGTAAAGATTGATGAGATTACCACGTGGGAGGCGTGGTACAAGGCTGTGGGGCTTCCTCTGTCGTCACCCGTCGCCCTTGTTTTTGAGGTGCCGTTGACGATTTGGTACCTAATAAAGGAGTTTGCTCCGGTAAGGACGGAGAAAGGTATGTATTTGTTGGTGGTTGCCGCTTTGGATGTGGCTAACTATGTCGGTTCGTAGGACGCCGCAAGCTGACCATTCACCTTCTCGGACCCGAGCGTGAGGCCGACCTTATCCAAATCTACGAGGCGCTTCTCCCCCTCCTGCCGAACACCGATCTCATTCTCCACCTGATCGGCCCAAACCTGTCGAAGCGCCTCCGCCCGGAACATACGTCCTACTCTTTCTCGAATGGGTCGTCCACCATTCACGTGACTTTAAACGGTGCCGAGTACGGCACCCCGCACCTTGACGGCTCGGCTTTTGGCTCCGACCCGAAGACGCGCGGCGCGGCGCCGCCGGACCTCGTCATCGCCATGAACGCTGCTGTATTTCAGTATCAGTCATGGCTACCCACGGTCAAGCTGCTCGTCGACAGGGGTCAGAGGACCGTCTTTACGGAGCCGATTGAGACCACCATCGAGATCTTGGCCAAGAACTTGATCCCAATCCAGGCGTCGCTGGCCATCAAGACGCGCGTGAACCCATTCCGGCAGCCAGTGTTCCAGTGGAAGAGGGAGGTCAACTTGCCCGGTTGGTCGAACGGCTTCATTACGGGCCTTGGAAACTTTTCTGAGTGATGAGAATTGTCTTTTGTTGGTGAAACCCTAATCGTTGTTGTTGCGTCCAAGGTTGTAGAATGGGTTCGATGAGGACGTTAGTATAGGAAGAGAGTACCAATATATCATGCTCTTCATCGCTTTTAATCAGATCGCTCTTTCCATCGCTAGTTGCAACGTGATGAACGTCTTTGCGCGCACTATGGATATCAAGAACTATGAAAGTATACTAACATAATGACGAATGAGGTGACCATACTGTTGTTTATTGTTTAGTTAAATACATCAGCTATAATAATGCCCGCGACTCCAGCAAAAAGCTGAATTTCCCTACAGCTTGAAAAGCTTATCATAATCGCCAAGGCATATCAGGCCGAGGCTCTGGGCGGTACATTAGATACGAAAAAAAAGGCTCGCACTGGTCCACACACCTCCAAAATGAAGCCCGTGGCGGAGAAGTGGAACATCACCAAGCTAAATCCAAGAACAATCATGGTCGTCCCTCTGAGGCGATCAGGCCGGTAAATGAGCGACCAGGCCTGATACACACCTATTACCCCCGTACGTTAGCCTATGCGCATGAGGCACCGAGGCGCTTACCATACTTCATCACGCACCCCGCCAATATCAAAAGCTGCCCAAACGCAATGAACGCGGCCTGAAAACCCGCCATGATTCCCAGGGCGTTCAAGATGACCCCAGCGGTGACGATGTAGTTGGCCGTCCTCCGCGTGGACTCGGGCGACGACGGCATGGCCCGCAGGCTCGCTATCAGCTCGCTGCACTTGGTGGTGGCCACCTCCACCAGCAGGCCGCCGACGGAGAAGCGCTCCGGTTCTTCCAAAGGTGGCGCCGGCCTACTCGGTCCTGGTGGTGGAGTTCGTTAGGTCATCTTTTTCAAAAGAGAAGATCTAGTACGTTGAGGGGGCTTGCGCTGCGGCGGGGCGCGGGCCGCAATCCGGGCCCACGTTCCGCTTCCTCCGGATCGTCTCCTCATGCAGGTTGCAGGCTGGCTTGAGCACGGCAGAGTTGCAACTCCGACTGTGGAGAATTTCTTGCAGTTCAACTGATGACGCGAAAGGTGGCATCAGAATTCAACGGCGCCACGACAGTGCTCGTAGAATATTCTGCTCTCGTTGCGGACGTTTGTTACAACCCACCCTTGACTCCCCATAACCAGGGACGGACGAGATGGATGTCAAGGAGACAGACATCGTGCACATTAATGTCGACTCCGACCGGCAGAAGCTGCAGGCCCAAGAGGTGGTATGGCGGCCGGCTCTGGCGCGGGTTCGGGCTCAGGGAAGAGGGAGAAGCTGAGGACGGCGGGCGTGACGATGTCGAGGAACACCTCCATAAGTTCGCATCTGTCTGTGCCGAAGCCGTGAAAAATGTTCATACACGCTTTATTAAGTCAAGACCGAGGTAACGATGGAACAAGTAAAGCGGACCGGCGGCAAGCGGAACTGTAATGCACGCCTAAGCAATCGAAGATCGTCACGCACACCATCAACTAGTTGAGTCCATTCAGTAGTAAGAATACGTTTTCCCTCCTAATATTCCAGGAGAAACCGATGCTGCCAGTATTGAACCTTTCAGTCTACCCTTAACACTTAACGTTAAACATACGGTGTTTTCGTCCAGTTCTCGCGATAGCATTCATGCGCATTTATACAATGAGTTCACAAGCGGGGTTACCTCGCAACGATCTTTGCACCTCCACCTTTGCACCTCGACCAAGTAGAAGTTCTCGTCGAAGCGCTAGTTTACCAATTCATTCCAGGGGGCCGCAATGATGCAATCGAAGTAAAAATTCGTTCGAGGAAAGCAACACATTGCTGCAGGTCTGTGGCGACTCGACCAATTTTTCTTAGATCTCGCTTCCTTCC